>MU194740.1:2989-18010 GCA_016904865.1 Pissodes strobi | reverse complement strand
CTGCAATGGTGTTGCTGATTCCCAAGGCGTTGTAGAAGTCATTTCTTCCTTTTCCTAATCTAATACTAATATTGAATACTCAACAATAATTGTCTTATTCAAGCCCAGAAAAAACTAGGTAACTTCCAAATTTTTTTCATTCAAATGTCAGATGATATGACCTATAGACTTACAAGACGATAAGTGTGTTTCAAGTTTCAATGCTATTTAGAGAATTTCATAATAAATAAGTTACTTGAAAAGTTAACCTTTGCAACACTAAAACTACTTAAGAAAAACGGTCTAGGTTCTATATTTTTATGCGTGCTATGCTGGCACTTCGAGTGATTCTCATTTCATGACTTTTGATTTTGAACTATTATACTCATATACCTACGTTTATACGTATAAAAGAAACGTATATGATTATACTATTTAACTATTTATTTTGTTTTTATTTTTAATGAAGTTGAAGTTGACTGCTGTGTTCGTGTTCTCACTAGGCCAGGCCTGTTCTCCTGTTCATTCACGGAGGTGGCCGTGGCCGTGGTTCATTTGGTCTGCTCACACTACTCTAAGCGGCTTGGAGCAGGCACCGATCATGGAGATCGGTGGGAGCAGGTGATCGATGTTCATTTGGCGCGAGCAGCTAATATTTTTTTGTTCGCTTGGGCTGGAGCACTGTGCTCGAGATCAGTTAGATCATGCTCTACTTGCACCTAGTCTGGAGGTGGAGCAGTTAGAGCATAAGCAGAAAGATGACAGTTAATCAACAAAAACCGCGGAATATAAAATGATAATATAACCCCACTTTTAAAATTTTGAAAGGCTGAAAGGCATCGTGGTCTTTTTTGTGAAAAATATCCCTATATGTAAAATATCCTATCCACGTACTGTCTTAACAAAGAGCGCGTTGGTTTGGGGTAGCAAGGAAATATCTGCTTAGAGTAAAGTTATGGGATTTCGTGTTCTGCTCCAAGCTGATTTCTTTGATTTTCCGAGCAGGTTGAGCAAAGCCAAATGAACAGGCCTAATATTTTCAGTCATTTTTTTCTGATGGATATTGGCAGGGTAGTTCCTAGAGGATTTTTATTGTGCCACTTTGTAGATTAAATTGTCATTTTACCGCACGATTTTGCCAAAGCTAATATTTGAATGACGTCACTGTAATGGTGGCTTCCCACGGCCCCGACGACTCGTGATAGTGCAGGCCGGGCCGCGCCCACTCGGACCAGCACGCCGTGGGAAGGGTGTCACCCGGAAAGATCCGTGATGGCACGCCCGATCCGCCGCAAGTCGGTAACTTGACTTGAAGAGGGTTGGCGCTGCTTCGAGGCATTTTGCCAGTGCGTCTCCGGGTATCTCCAGTAATTCGAGCTTGTGCTCCTGGAGGTTCCTACTTTCTTCTCTCTTGATAATAGTTAATTGCTATGTTAATCTATTGCAATTACTTTTGGTACTTATATGTATTTTTAACAGAGGCTAGCTCGTTACGAGTTAGCATTAGTTAACATATATACAAACACAAAATAGACGTCATACTTTGGTAGTGGGTGAGAATAACATGAAACGGTGCTAGATTTGCAAAGAAAGTTTAATTTTATAATTTGATTTTGTTGTGATTTAAGAATATGCCACGCTTTTTCTTTCTTCTAATTGGCGCAAACCTTCACCTCGGCTTAGAAGAGACCGAAGGTGAATAATATCAAATAAGAATAATTTAAAATTGAGTGAATTTGCAAGTACAGATGCGTAAGCTAGAACGAGTCGTCTTTAAAGCGTGCTCCCTAGCTCTAATGCCGGAGAGTAAGGGTGGGTTTGATTTATAAGGCGCTACGGGCTTGTAGACGGCACAAGCAAGAAATACCCCAAAGCTGAAATATGGTACTCGTTTTAGCCTAAGCTTCGCAACTACCAAGAGAAAATTACTTAAATAAATTCGAAATTAATTTCATTAAGTTGATTTAAATTTAAAATTTAATCAATCCGAACAAATGAAAAATAAAATAACAACTGAGAATTAATTTAATTATGAAAGACAAGTAAGTAGGCCAGTATTAAAAAGAGATGTTAGTTACCAATTCGCACCATTCTTGCCAAACATATTGCCTTTATTATGTAAATAAAACTATCTATGGTTTTTATGCTTAAATATAGTATTTAAAACACTTAATTAAATAACATAATTACAGTAGGCAGTTGAAATAAAGCGTATATTCATAACAACTAATCAAATAGACGTAGATTCTTAAAAAAAAAATTGAGCGAGTCTGCTAGCACTCGAGACACTGATGTGTATAGATATCCTATATCGACATCATCGACATGAAAATCTAATGCCACTTTAGGCCGCGTGACGCCAGAATATAGGCAACCACTTATTTGGAATTGGTTGCCAGGCGTTAGAAAGAACACGTTTCACACTAACGGTTACAGACAGCCTACAAAACACATTCCCGTCACAGGTACCGCCTGACGTGCGTTACATTCGTAACGTTTACATTAGAATGTCTAATATTACACTTCACGCATAGCCCTCCGCTCGCTTCGCCCGCTACAGGGGCGCAACGAACAAAAACTAACCCAAGGTATGCCCAAAATCAAGAAAAAACTTTTTACAAATATAACCTCAAGAAAGTAAAATATAGGATTAAAACTAACAGTAAAAATCAACGCTAGCGAGGCCGCGGGTAAAAGCTAGCTAAAAGTACAGCTCTTTACTATGCTCTTGAAAATATCTGTACAAAATTTCATGATGATAGGTACAGTATTTGCGCAAAAGCGTAAGAAACAAACAAACAAACACATTCTCATCTATAATATTAGTTAGGATTCTTTAATAATACTTACTGGCAGCTTCGGAGTGGATTAATTAACTGCACAAATTCGACACGAAAATCTAATGCCACCAGGAATAATATCAACATATGGACACAGCTTATTTACCTAGTCATCTTGGGCCGACATTCTTTGATTTGGGAAAGTCATTAACCAAATTTTGCAAATTTTAGAAGAGGGCTATAACTCAATATTGTTTTAAACGTCTGGGCATCTGAATAATACTTTTGATAGTTTAATTAAAATAATAATATGCCCTTTTATCGTCTAAAATCCGTTCAAAAACGATTTTAAATGGCAAAATTGTATAAAAATCCGAAAATTCGGACTTTTTTAGGACGATAGCCGTAGCTTCGGACAAATTTGTCGTGGATTTTGAAGTGAAAATTCATTTTAAATTCAACCGTCCATTAAAAATAAGCTGTGCTATGGATCCAAATACACTGCGAATATAATAATTAATAAATAATAATTTTGACGGTTCGTTTAATTTAAAATATGCTTTTTTATCGTCTAAAATCCGTTTAAAACGTTTTTAAATGGCAAAATTGTATATAATACCGCCCTAGCGGCTAGAATCGGTTTTAAACATTTCCGTCCCCACATTTCCGTCCCCACACTTCCGCCTGCATAGTTCCGTCCCATTTTCTGAGATTTACCCTCATACCGCCGCGTAAGATGTTTACACATCAAAAATTACAGAAAAAATTCAAACATGAAAATAGAAAAACAAACTACAAGCATTTCTTTCAAATCAAATTTTAGACAACTAAGAAAAAAACGTAGGTACCTATAATCAAAAACATTTTTTAATTAAGCAGAAGTTTCGTCAACAGAAATATTTTTAATTTGTGGGGAATTAAAATTTAATAAAGACATTGGTGACGTGACCTCCAAGCCAAAAAGCCTCCTTCATTTTTTCTTAAACCATCTATTACTAAGAATAGCTGATCAAGTTGAAATTAAGATAGATATATAGATTAGATAAAGTAATATCTGAAAACCCTCTTTCAGCTACGGAGGAAGAATGGACAGAATTACGTTAACTACCTTAATTAAACCAGAAGTCACTGATTCATTTGCCCTTTGGCAACCAACACTGGCTCGTACATTAATGTCAGATGACTTAGATGTCTGTGTATCCAAAAATTTACACAGTCTAAAAATAGAGAACTGCAAATAGTAATGCGTTTATTATGGTGTTTTCGATGTGTAAACATCTTACGCGGCGGTAGGAGGGTAAATCTCGGGAAAATGGGTGGAAGGGACATTATAACCATGCGCAGTCTACTTCGGCGCTGATTGTAAAACGTGTTCTTTCTAACGCCAGAATATAGGCAACCAATTCCAAATAAGCGGTTGCCTATATTCACTCGGCCCAACGTCACATTAGATTTTCATGTCGATATAGGATATGTTTACACACCAGTGTCTCGAGTACAAGCAGATTCGCTCAATTGTTGATGTTTAAACATCTTACGCGGCGGTAGGAGGGTAAATCTCAGGAAAATGGGCGGAAGGGACATTATAACCATGCGCAGTTTACTTCAGCGCTGGTTGTAAAATGTGTTCTTTCTAACGCCAGAATATAGGCAACCAATTCCAAATACGCGGCTGTCCATATTCAGGCGTCACGCGGCACAAGGTGGCATTAGATTTTGATGTCGATATAGGATATGTTTACACATCAGTGTCTCGATTACTAGCAGACTAGCTCCGTTTTTTATGTGTAAACATCTTACACGGCAGTATAAGGGTAAATCTCGGCAATTGGGACGGAATGTGTAAACCGATGTGACATTATAACCCTTGCGCATTGAGGAGCAAGCTAATCTAGGACGGCCGCGATTGCAACGACTCAAATGGCGCTTCTAAAAAGCTAGACGCTTGGGCGATATTAGATTTTCATTATATTATATTCCCAGTGGATCCATAGCATTGCTTATTTTTAATAGACGGTTGAATTTAAAATAAATTTTTACTTCAAAATCCACGTCAAATTCGTCCGAAAAAAAGTCCGGATATTTCGGATTTCTATACAATTTTGCCATTTAAAATCGTTTTTAAACGGATTTTAGACGATGAAAAAGCATATTTTAAATTAAACGAACTATCAAAAGTATTATTTAGTTGCCCAGACATTTAAAACAATATTGAGTCATGGCCCTTTTCTAAAATTTGCAAAATTTGGTTATTGACTTTCCCAAATCAAAGGATGCCGCCCCAAGATGACTAGCTGGTAGTGAATAAGCTGTGTCCATCATAGGTGGATGTTATTCCTGGTGGCATTAGATTTTCGTGTCGGATTTGTGCAGTGAATTAATCCACTCCGATTCAAGCTGCCTGTAAGTATTATTAAAAAATCCTAACTAATATTATAAATGCGAATAACTAATATTGTGAATGTGTTTGTTTGTTGGTTTCTTACGCTTTCACGCATAAACTACTCAACCGATCATCATGAAATTCTGTACAGATATTTTCAAGGGTATAGTAAAGGACACACTTTTAGCTTTTACCCGCGTTCATTTTTACGGTTGTAATCCTATTTTCCAGGCGTAAAGTACTTATCATGAAATTTTGTACAGATATTTTCAAGAGTATAGTAATGGACATAGGACACTTTTAGCTTTTACCCGCGGCTTCACTCGCGTTGATTATTACGGTTAGTTTTAATCCTATTTTCCACGCGTAAACTACTTAACCCATCATCATTAAATTTTGTACAGATAATTTCAAGAGTATAGACATAGACCACTTTTAGCTTTTACCCACGGTTTCGCTCGCTTTCATTTTTTTTCTTGATTTTGGGTATGCCTTGGGGCAGTTTTGGTTATTTTTTGTTCGTTACGCCCCTGTATCGAGCGGAGGGCTATGCGTGAAGTGTAGTATTAGACATTCTAATGCAAACGTTACAAATGTAAACATTAAACAACGCACGTCGGGCGGTATCTGTGACGGGAATATGTTTTGCAGGCTGTCTGTAAGTAACCGTTAGTGTAAAACCGTGTGTAAGTGGTTGTTATATTCAGGCGTCACGCGGCCTAAGGTGGCATTAGATTTTCAGGTCGACGATGTCGATATAGGATAAGTTTACATATCAGTGTTCCGAGTACTAGCAGACTTGCTCAATTTTTTTTTAAATATATCTAATGATTATGAAAAATACGTATAAAAACATTACACGTATTAGTACACATTAGATAATAGTACATGAAATCGTGCCACATTAGTCACTGAGGTGCCATAGTGCATTTTAATTATAAAGTGTGCCACTTTTGGCACGATTGTGCACCTAGGAACAACAGTGGTTATTAGGATTTAGGAATTTTAGGATTTAATTTTGAAGAATTTCCACGAATGGTTTCTTTCTAATTACCGGACAGATTGCGTCACGGACGCGCTGGATATTTGCCGTTAAAGTGTCTACCTTGGCATCTAGTTCCTGGACGGAGTCAATTTGTCGGGGCATGACCGTCGCTTCGCTCAATATCTCTCGGAACACTTTCCAGTCCAGATTCTTATACGAGACTATTTTCTTTTCTCGTAGGCTACTGACCTCCTGTCGAACCTTAATGCCAACAGGTTAATCCCGACTGGAAGATGATCCGAGTTGAAATCGCTTATTGTTTTTAGCTGTAGGGCTTTGTCCGTTCGCCAGGAAATTGCAATATCCAGAAACTGGCCAAGCTTCTGCCTGATTCCATTGCAGTTCCAAGATATGATACAAACCATTAATAAAAACTAATATATACATATTTGCATTGAACTATATACTGTTACGTAGTATACCGGGTGTTGCATCGGAAAACCGTCCATAGGAAATCCCATGCAAATTTTAATACCTCCTAATATTATCTCCCCTATTCATTTTAGAGCAAACTTGTATTAGACTTTTTTGAAGGTCCTTGTATGGTAGACTGCCATGTAAAATATGAATAATTTTCATTTAGCGAACTAAGAGGTATTTTGAAAAATGTATCCTAAAATTTGTGGTACAAAAATGAGATCCTGATAATTTTCTCAATTAAACCACCAGCAGATGTCAACAAATAAAGACAAATAGTTACTATAATAGTATATTATGATATAAGTGTATAAGAGGGCCTTTAAAGCACGCGCGACATATTTCAAAACACGACGTGCAGCGGAGTGTTTTGTAAGTCGCAAGGGCTTTAAAGGCCTATTATATACGTATATCATACGCTAGTTTTTATTACGAATGCATCATAATCTCGAAAATGTTTTAAATATTAAACTTAAGGGATATATTGACGAATATATTAATCTGTCACATTTGACATGATCAAATGTTTCCATAACAACCTTTAAAAAAAGTAGGCGCATCATAAACATAATTTTAAGCACGCTGCAGCGTGCGATAATCGTTGATTATGATGCTTGCGTAATAAAAAATATGAAATCGTTTGTCAGTTATTATAATTTGACATCTGCTGGTGGTTTAATTGAGAAAATTATCAGAATCGCATTTTTGTACCACAAATTTTAGGAATGGACAGTTTTCCGATGCAACACCCGGTATATAGTTCAATTGTGTTATGAGTAGACGTTTTCCGTACCACATCAGAGAGCTTCAGAGTTGCGCGTGCATTATTGGGCATTTACGTTAATTGTAGCGGTATGCGGTATCTACCGGTAGGTATACAGACAAGCGTCTAAGTCTAGATTACAGGCGTAATTTTCGATACCACATGCGCAATGGCGAAACGAATAATAGGTATTATTATGGCTATGCATGACCCTTCGCTCGCTACGGGAACTCATTCAACAAGAACTCATTCAACAAGAACTTACCAAGTGCTAACCAAAACTAACCCAAAATTAAGAAAAAAGGTAAATTAATAAAAAACAAACATAACCTCAAAAAAAGGTAAACAAAACATTTGTAGCGACCGACGGGAATCGAACCAAGGCCACCTATAGGTGGCCATGTGGTATCGAAAATTACGCCTGTACTCTAGGCGCTTGTGTGCCGTGCTTGTGGTATATAGCTGTAATCAGCTGATTAACGTCGATACGTTCCGGTAAAAGGTAATTGTCGACCGGAACGGTGCGGATCGCGAATAACCTAAAAAAAAATTGATTATACTGAAGAATAATAAACGTCTAGCTATCGCAATCTGGGCTACTTTTCTAATATTAGATATTAAATGAAGGGTAAAGGCTGTGTGCATGTACGAAACATAGTATTGAAACACTTTGTATATCATGCAAATTTTAATCCAAAAGGAATCATGTAGAACGTAACAGAGCGCTTTCGGCCGTAGCCATCATCAGTGTTACTTGTCAGTAGACAAAGGACATATCCATGGATCAAACACAACAAAAATGGTCACAATTAAATATCACACATTGTGCGTCACATTATGAGAAATGATTCACATAATTTAGATTAAAATAAAAACTAAGGTCATCCAAGAGCACGGGTCTTTGTACCATGCTTTTGTTGTCAATTTGATTTATTTTAATTTTAATTTTAATCTAAATTATGTGAATCATTTCTCATAATGTGTGCTATTTAATTGTGACCATTGTCGATTTTTGTTGTGTTTGATCCATGGATATGTCCTTTGTCTACTGACAAGTAACACTGATGATGGCTACGGCCGAAAGCGCTCTGTTACGCTCTTCATGATTCCTTTTGGATTAAAATTTGCATGATATACAAAGTGTTTCATTACTAATATTAGATAGTAGTGATTCGGAAACTGAAGGCATTATGTGTTTCTATTGAAACATATTATGTGTCTATTGAAAAATATATTGAAATTGTTGCTTTTCATTATGATGTTGAAGGTATTTTAATTATTTCTCTCTAAAGATGAATGTAATAGTAAAATTATTTTCAGTTTCGAAAGTTTTTAAGTAGCAAACAGGCTAGCAGGCTAAATTTGTAGGTTATGTCCATATAAGGTGTAAACAAACCGACATGTATCGACACAGATAGCAAATCCATAAAATTGGAGCGCGGTACATGTATCGGTAGATTCAATTGAATTACAGAACGCGGTTGGTTAATGGAACACAAATTAACGGACGCTCAGCTACATACCGGTAGATACCGCTCCAATATCGCACATGTCCATTGACAAACACCATATCTTTAGGGTCTAGCGAATTGCACTTATCGTTACCCGTACCACATCAGAGGGCTGCAGAGTTGCGCGCGCATCACTTTGTTGACAAACATGTCTAATATTACACTTCATGCATGGTCCTCTGCTCGCTACGGGGGCGCAACCAACAGAAACTAATCAAAACTAAGCAAAGGCATGCCCAAAATGAAGAAAACACTTTTTACACGTAATATTAAAATAAAAAAAAACATGTCTATTCACTGGAACCGAACCCGGGTCGCCGTATCGCAGACTCAGCATTCAACCTATGAGCTACGAGACCAGTTGACAGCAATTCGCAGTAGACGTTTCCCGTACCACATCGGAGGGCTTCAGAGTTGCGTGCGCATTACATTGTTGACAAACACCATATCTTTAGGGTCTAGCGAATTGCTATCAACTGGTCTCGTGGCTCAGAGGTTTGATGCTGAGTGTGTGATACGGCGAACCCGGTTCGATTTCAGTGAAACATACATGTGTTTTATATTTTTAATATTACGTGTAAAAAGTTTTTCCTGTATTTTGGGCATGCCTTGGGTTAGTTTTGGTTAGCTTCTGTAGGTCACGCTCCGTAGCGAGCAGAGGGCCATGCATTAAGTGCAATATTAAGAGATTTTTGTCAACAATGTGATGCGCGCGCAACGCTGAAGCCCACTGATGTGGTAGGGCAACGATAAGTGTTTATTCTTCAACTTTGACAACCGATGAAACTGACAATAAACTGACCTGACAACTGACAGGAGTGATGAAAATGGGATGGATGTGGGAGTGGGACGGTTTAAAAAATGTATTTATAAATAATTATTTATAAATATGCCCATGAAGTGAAACTGCGTTTTGCCATGTTAGATGAATTAACCTCATAAAATGAGTTGCTTTAGTTTTTCAAAACGATCTGGATCTGAGGTTTTGAGAGATGATTTTTAATACGATGCGCGGTCATTTACCTCGATCATTGTAAACATTGATCTGTTTAAACCCTTATAAATCTATACAAATGACGGATAGTCCTGTGATTAATAATTGTTAAGGAAGCTCACCATCAAAGCAGATCTAATTATTCAGAATGCAAAAAAAGGAAGATGGCTTTGATCAGAAGAAAATGGATCTTGAGGTATGTTAAGTACTTACTTAATATGCCTTACTTGCACATTTCCCTTCCTGACTATCCATGTAGTACCTATATAGTGAGTTAATTCATCCTTCTAAGTCACAGGGACTTTAGTGGTATGATGCCACTGAAGACACTTAACCAGTTTTCTTTTGCTTTTGCCTAGTAGTGATTTTCTTCAAGTGTTTTTTCTGGTTATTACAAAACACTAGTAGTATCATTATAGTTCACAAATTCGATAGAATGGTATTTTGTAGGTGTACCTCCAAAGAATGGAATCAAGAATTGCTAGTATGGCTCCAGTGGGTCATACAGCAGATGTACTAGAACTTCAGATTAGGGAACAAAAGGGCCTTCATGCTGAGTTGCACCAATTCAAAGCACAAATTGAATCTTTCCAACAATTAACCCAAAGACTGATCACTGCACATCAACATGAAGATACTAGTAGATATAAAAAGGTTTGTATATTTGTGTTATGTCGGTCTCCATTCATTGACTTCCATAGTCGACATTCTAGTAGGCTGTCACCAATAAAGTTGTGAGAGTTTTGAAAATGGTGAGCATAGATAGTTTTTATTGAAAAACAGTTTAGGTAAGTATGTTGTTAAGGACGAAATACTTCTCTCCTGAGAGCATGTTATAATTTATAATAATATTTTTTATTTCATGCATTCAATGGTATTACAAAGTAATTAAAATTCTACCTCATAAAACACATAAGTAAGAAAATGTCATTGTGACTAACATACTTAATCTAATCTACATAGATAAGATGCAGAACTGTGTTCAAAGAAAAAATTCCTCCAAAGAGTAGCAGGTCTTTTGTAGCAATTTATTTTTGACCATGTACTAAACGTTTAGAGATTGGAAGATGATTTAATCTCACTACTCAGAAAATCGAATAATTTACATGCATTAAATAAAATATTTTTTTGGTGGAGGGCTGTTTTGTGCTTATTTTGAAGCAGCGGTTGCCTTTTTCTAGTGTTATGGCAATGATTAGAGTGTACTGATTGGAGAAACAGTTGGTTTTTATAAGTATAGAGGCACCCGTCCATTATGTATGTGTCAGACAGCTGGGATTCTTAAATCTCTGAAATATTTTAATTTTAACAGTAAAACTCTTTTGCTGTGGGTACCAGCCCCCAATTCAAAATGCCATATCAGATATAATATGTAAGTGGAGGTTTGCATAGTAAAGTGCAAGCAAGGTTTTTGGCTACAATAGTTTTAGAGAAAATTAAGGGCATAACAGTTACTTTTTAAATATAAGTATTCTACATGTTCATTCCCAGCCATTTTGACGTGGTCATTACCATTATTTCAGTGTTTAAAACTGGATAGAGTGCATCAACACTATTCTGGCGACTTGTGGAAAAAAATAGAAAATGTCTTTTCTTTATTGAGGACTAGATTATTTTTAATTGAGCAATTGTATATTCAAATTCAAATTCAAAATATGCTTTATTGTCTAAGACTCAAAAATAATCTCATTGACTCATACTAAACACTAAACAAAACCACAAGATTAAAATAACAATTATTATAGCTACAAATCTTATTAAAATTAACAGAGCACAGAAACTTTGGAAATACAACTTTTACTATGCATCACATATGATTCTAAACATACAATCAAATAAAAACCCAACTCAGTCTAAATCAAGCAACCGAGTCCAAAAAGAACTCATCCACGCTATAGTAATTCCAATCAGAAATTCTTTTACAGCTTTTTTAAAATGCCTTCTACAGCCAATTCGTCTTATGGAACCTGGTAGTCTATTAAACATCTTCTTTCCAGAATATATGACTGATCACTTTATTAGTTCAGTAGTTGGTGTAGTAAGTTTAACAGTGAAATCATTAAGAACGGCAGCTTTTGTAAACCTGTTTATTCTTGTGAAGTTTCCCAGTTCTGTGCCGAAGGTATTCTTGAATGTTGCTGTGTAAGAATAAATCATTTGAAACAGTTTTTAATAACCATATACAGACCACCTCTGGGTAACTTTCATTGTTTTTTGGAACTTTTTAACAGTATGTTAAATCATCTTAGTCGTCCCAATTATTGCTTCATTATAGGAGGTGACTTTAATGTTAATTTTTTGTCTGACACTTTAAATCTAAAGCTCCTATAATAATAATAATAATAATAATAATATTTATTGATGATGTACATAATGTAAATATTTTCACACGTCAAATATAAAGATAAAACTTAAAAATATACAGTTTAAAAGAGTCATGAAAGTTGTTTTTTTTTAGTTAAAATATTAATAAAACAAAACACAGTATATTAACAAATAAGAAATAAGTTTGACAGACAATACAACATAAAGCAATAAGACAGCTAGGGTAACCGCCTATACGCCCCTGAATAGTTGCTACTTTAAATCATCGAAATTGTTATTGAAATATTCCTCCAGGTCATAAAAGGCCTTCACCTTGAGATAATTTTTAACTTTAGACTTAAAAGTTTTTAACACACAGTGGCAACAGATTAAAAAATGTAACTCCAAAATGGTTTATCCCATCCCTGGCCCTGGCAGTCCTATTATAGTTTAAGGAAAATTTATCCTTATTTCTGGTGTTGTAGCTGTGATAGTCACGATTGTATGCATAATCACCCATATTAGCCCTCACATGGAGAAGACAACTCAATATATACAAGGAAGGAAGAGTTATAATGCCCAAAGAGACAAAACTGGCCCTGCAACAGTCTCTAAACCTGACTCCAGTCATAATTCTTATGCAGCGTCTCTGGATTGCAAATATCTTGGAAGCATGTGGTGAATGCCCCCAGCACAGGATAGCATAGGCAAGATGAGAGTGAAAATGACCATAGTAAGCATTCATAAGTACATCTGGTGAAACAATACTTTTTAAATTGCGAATTATAAAGGTTTTTTTACTAAGGACACTCGCAAGATAGTCAGCGTGCTTCTCCCATGTAAGCCCAGAATCCAAGTAAATGCCCAAAAACTTCACAGAGCCATGCGTCTCGAGAGGCCTCAAGGAAAAGTCCAACAGCTGAGTCTTTGCCTCATTTATGCTCAACCCATTCGACAAAAACCACTGTTGCACATCGGACTGCACAATTTTGGTCTGCCGATCAAGGTTAGTCAAACTATCAGCCCTCTCAATTGCTGTGGTGTCATCTGCAAACAATACAATCTTCGTGCTGGCCAGCGATACACACGATGGAATGTCATTCACATAAAGTAAAAATAAAATTGGGCCAAGGACAGAGCCCTGTGGCACCCCATGTACAACTGGCTTCCTACTTGAAGTAGTCCCACCATATGTTACATATTGCCATCGATTGGACAGGTACGATTTTATTAGATCAATGCTGTTTTTATTAAAGTTATATTTAAGAAGCTTATCTATCAGTAGTTTGTGAGACATGCAGTCAAAGGCCTGCAAAGCCTGCCACAGTAGTTGACATGCTAGAACGGAAGCCAAACTGACATGGGTTAAATAACTGATGAGTTTCAAGGTGATCACACATTTGCTTCTTTAAAACACTTTCGAAAATTTTACCAAACAGGGGCACAATTGATATAGGCCTATAGTTGGAGACATCCTCACAATCTCCCTTCTTATATACTGGCACAACACGAGCCACCTTTAAACAATCTGGAAAAATACCTGTTTGACCTTATGGGTACATATAACATAGTTTATAATGTTAAAGTTCCAACTAGGGTGAGTGCTACATCAGCAACCTGTATAGATAATTTCCTGACGAATATAATATGTAACAGTTATTGTGATGTTTTGAATTTTAATGTATCTGACCACTATTGTCAATTTTTGTGCATTGAGTCTGACTCTAAGGTCGAGAAACTCGAAAGAAAGTCATGTTTCCGGAGAAATTTTGGTAGCAATAATATATTAACGTTTATAAATTTTTTAAAAATGGAGGGTTTTAGGGAGGTATTCCAAGTGCCTTCCCCCAATGATGCTCTTAGTGCATTTGCGGAAATTCTTTTTCATTATTTTGATTTGTCTTTCCCTCTAAAAAAACTACTTATTAAACAAACGTACAAAGAAAATTTAATTAAATCCTGAGTTAACAAGGCTTAAACAAAGAATAACTATGTTTAATGATTTAGCTAAGTATGATAAACAATACCTCTCACTTGGTAAACAGTTAAATATAATATACAGAGAAAAATTTAAAAATTTTATTCGCAGTAAAAATGATCTTAAAATTTTTAATTCAGAGAATAAATCTAAAGCTATGTGGCAATGTATTAATAATATCACAGATCTATATAGCTACCCAACAGATACCTCTTCCAATGCTTTTTGCGCGGGGCCAAAAATGTTTACCGGCTTTCGCGAGCGGGTGAACCAGTCGTCTAGGAACGGGTCGGTGTTGCCAAGTTATCACGTCGAACAATATTTCTGCTGACTTTTTGACCCGCTCAAATCATCGAGTTTTATTATTAATATTTATGTATCAAATTAACACAAACATATTTTTTTAGAAAAATTCGATTTTTACATTTTTTATTAAGTATGATAGTTCATTAATGAAACGGCAATTTAAATGAACAAATTTATAATATTGATAGTATAGTTTAAAACAAAATTAAATGGTACTTTGACATGCCGATAAACATTTCAAAAATTCCTTTGATCTTCGAAACAAAAACCTGCGTGATAATATTATTAGTTAATACAAATAAGATATATTACACTATAAGTTAACAAAATTTGTAATGACCTTTTACACCGATATTTAAGGTGACTTTTAGCCTATGTTCAAGCACACCATTCACTGAATCTGATAATGAACTTTAATTTGACATAATATATTGTTACGTTTTTCCCGTGGGTTCTTAACAGAATTACAACTTTGCTATTTTCAACTAATACTCTCTTTATTCACTACCACTGTATACAATTTAACTCACTAAACTAGTCTTATAACTTTACCACTAATAT
>JAEQML010068766.1:0-18014 GCA_016904865.1 Pissodes strobi | reverse complement strand
AGTGCTGTGAATTCCTTCGAACGAGCAGCAGCGTTTTCTTGAAGTCCGAGTCAAGAGCTAACTTATAGAGGGGCTACTGGCTGTCTGATTTCTAAATTAACAACATTGTCCTACGTTTTAATTGGTGAGTTGAGCATTTTACTTGCCTTTGCTTTGGCTTTATTTTTGGTAAATTGTGCTTTACATAATTAGCTTTTGGTTTGATTGGCAGTAAAAAATGGGAGAAACAGGGGGGGACCCCCCTATCGCTATGTCTCCAAATTCTTTAAATTCTTCAAATCTAGATTCAAATGATCAACAACAAATAAAAAATGTTATTTTGTATTCACCTTCAGATAAGGGACCTTTTTTTGCTATATTGAATCCACTGATAAAGTCGGTTTTCCTATTGGTAAAAATAATAATATTAAAATTGCTAGGGATATTTTCAACCTAAATTTATCTGATATTCTGAAGATAACAAATAAAGGACTAAATAGGATTGCAGTTCAATTTACGACGTATAAGGCGGCAAATTCATTATTGGATAATCGCAGTCTTTTAGATAAAGGGTATAAAATTTTTATCCCTTTTAACTTCGTGACATCGAAGGGCATTTGTAGAAGGGTTGATATAGATATAACAGAAGATGAATTATTAAATCATTGTTCGAACAGGGATAATATTAAGATTTGAAGTGTCAAGAGAATGAATAGGAAAGTGGTCAAAGATGGGAATGTTTCTTATGTCCCCACCGGTACAGTTTTGTTTACTTTTCTAGGCCTTATAACTCCTAAATATGTTAACTTTTACTTTCTTGAATTTAATGTTTCTGTGTATATTGCTCCCGTTACACAGTGTTATAAGTGTCTGCGTTACGGACACACAAGAAATAACTGTAAGGGCAAGGAAAGGTGCTTTAATTGTGCGGCTGATAAACACTTAGAGGAAAATGAATCCTTTACATGTAAAACTAGTTGTTTTTATTGTAAGGAAGACCACAGGTCAACTGATAAAAAATGCTCCGAACATTTAAGACAAGTTAATATTAAACAGTTAATGGCATTAGAAAATGTAACTTTCTTTGAGGCAAATGAATTGGTTAAAAGAAATTATATCTCGAAGGGAGATTATGTGTATAATTCTAACGATTTTCCCTTAATGAAAAAAACTTCTGAACTGAATTTTTCAAAAAAAAACATCTGATGATTCCTTTACTCCTGCAGAAAGGAGAACTCAATATTTTCGCAACAACCCGACTAAAAGATCGTTTCAGCAAGTTCTTTCTACAGATAACAATAAAAAAAGAATCATTCAAAAAGGGTACGACCGACGGGCCCATGAAGAAAATTTATATTTTCCTAATTCAAGATCACAACCCTTGTCACAACAAGCATCACAATCTTTGCCGCATAACTTGCCTCAAATTCCATCAAACTCTAAATTTTCCATGCCATCAACAAGTGCACGTTCACAGATTTCTTTTGATCATAATAATTTTGATTTAAATACAGTTTTAAATTTTTTACGAAACACCTCAGACATTTATAACAAAAATATCTGTAGGGAGCTACTCATGTTCGAGACGTTTCCAGAGCCATATATGGACCTGGATCAACTCTCGGACGGGTAGGTAATTAGGTTGGTTATTTCCTTTCCTCCATAATATTTTCGTTGCATGATACCTTTTCAATAATAAATATGAACTATAAAGCAAAACTAAAAATAATACAATGGAACGTTCGTAGTGTACGTTCAAACTTAGAAAATATTAACAATTTAATTATGGAGGAGAGACCAGATTTACTATTACTTAATGAAACCTTTCTGACACCTGACCGGGCCTTTAATCTTAAGGGTTATAATGTAATTAGGCAGGATAGACCTGACGGCTATGGTGGCGTGGCCACTTGCGTTAAGGGTAACATGATTTACAAAGTTAGTAAAAAATTTTGTTCAGAAAATACCCAGTATATTGTATTAAAAATCGGTTTGTTAAGTATTATTAATATTTATATTAATACTAACTTAGTGGTTGAACAATCTTTGTTAGAAGCGCTTGTAGAAAATATTAATGACAGAAAAATAATTATTATGGGGGATTTTAACTGTCACCACCCTTTATGGGACAAGTCGCCTATAAATAGAGGCGGAAGAATTATAAGCGATTTCCTTTTAAAAAATGATCTTGTGGTTATGAATGATGGTTCAGCCACCCTATTAAATAATGTAAGAAATAATAACGTTAGTGCAGTAGATATTACCTTAGTTGGGAATGAGATAGCATTGTGTTCCAATTGGACCACGATAAAGGATTGCGGTAACAGCGACCATTTTCCTACAATTTTGACTTATAACTGTATGGGTTTTGATATAAAAGAATCAGTGATTAATACTTATCTTTTAAAAAATTTCAAGAAAGCAAATTGGGAAATGTATTATGATAAAGTTCTCACACAGTTAGTTTTGGCTAATGATGATAATATAAATTACAACAAATTAATTGAAATTATGAACTTGGCCGCTGATGAAGCCATCCCAAAAAAACATTGCGGTGTAGTTGGTAGTAAGGGCAATCCATGGTGGGACAATGAGTGTTCACTTTGGATTCAGGAAAGGAAAAAAAGTATAGAAAAATTTAACAATTTTCCTTCTATAGAAAATTATATTAATGTTAAAAAAACTGTGGCTATTACTAGGAAAAGACTAAAAATAAAGAAAAAGGAGAAGTTCATGAACTTTTGTCATACCTTAAACAGAAATTCTAATTGCTCTTATGTATGGAATAAAATTAAAAAATTTTCTTGTAAAAATAATGCTGGTAATAGAAAAGAAATGATTATTAACAATAACATTAAAAAAGATATTCTAAAAAGAATGTCATCTGTTAATATAGACCCCCTGTTTATCATGAGGCCTCTTGATATAAATGTTGAAATTCATGGGTTTAATACTAAGGAATTGGATTTAGCTTTGCAAAATAAAAAAACATCTTCTCCAGGCATGGATGATCTAGCATATAGGATGTTTAAAGAACTACCCCGCAGAGGTAAACAAATTTTAATTAATATCTATAACAATATACTGTTGGGTGAGCCCATTCCTGAACCGTGGAGAAGTTATAATATCGTTTGTCTGCTTAAGCCCAATAAAGACCCTAGTTCTGCACAAAGTTATAGGCCAATTGTATTGGCCTCATGTGCCTGTAAAATTTTAGAGATTATGATTAAAAATAGAGTTGATTGGTATTTGGAACACAATAATATCTTATCTCAGCAACAATTAGGTTTTCGTAAAGGAAGAGGGATTTTTGATAATGCAGCATATTTGTCTACATTTGTTTTTAATGCATTTTTAAGCTCAGAAACGGTTTTGGCTGTATTTTTGGATATAAAATCAGCATACGATAATGTTAATATTTATAAATTGTATAATAAGATTAATGACCTAAAGATACCGGTAGAAATAAATAATGTAATTCATAAAATTCTACGTGCTAGATTGTTGTATGCCAGAAATAGCGATGGGTCCTTCTTGGGGCCGTATTTAGCCACTAAAGGTATTCCTCAAGGTTCTCCATTAAGTACAATTTTATTTAACATTTATGTTGCGGAACTGTTTGAATTGGATTTGGGTGAGGTAAATATTATAGGTTATGCTGACGATTTGGCGATTTTTGTGAAGGGACGAGACATTGATGCTATGGTGGCAAGTATCACTGAAGCTTTGTCAAGGGTTTATGATTTTCTTCGGAATCATGAAATGTGCCTAGCATTGGATAAGTGCGAGGCGATTTGGTTTTCCAAGGGACGTAGGAAGAATTGCCCGCCCCCAATTAGGATTGATGGTCAAACGATTGAATATAAATCTTCAGTTAAGTACTTGGGCATCTTTTTTCATAAAAATCTTAAATGGGACATACATATTGATTATATAGCCAATAAAGCTAAAAAGTCACTCAATATGCTAAAAGCAGTGTGTAGGGTTTGGTGGGGTGCAGACCCGACCACCCTATTAATTTTTTTTCAGGCTTTAATTGTCTCTCATTTGGACTTTGGTGCTACACTTTTTAAACCTGCCAGTCAGAAAGCGCTCAATAGATTGGATGTTGTTTTTTATGAAGGCTTACGTATTTGCTTAGGTTGCATGAGATCCACTCCTAGAGCAGCCCTCCTGGCGGAGGCCTCTATGGTGGACCTAGGTGAAAGAAGGAGAAATTTGGCTTCAGCTTATTTAAGAAAAATCGTTTGCATTCAAAATCATACGATTTTAGGCATTATTCTTGAGAGTCGTAGGTATATACTTTACAAATTTGGTCACATTAATATTCATAAGGTCACCTACCTTATAGAAATGTTTGAAAATTACCTTCCTTATGTGAATAAAATATATAAATCTATGAATCTACCATGTTATGAAGTTGATTTTGATACACTAATTTCGCCAATTAAGATCTTTAATTGTAGTATAAATAAACAGGAATTGATGATTAAAGAAAAATTTCTTTCAGCTACAGAGAAATATAAATATACTTTCTCTTTTGTTTATACTGACGCTTCAAAAAAGGATAATAGAGTTGGTTATGGTATTTCTATACCAGGCCTAAATTTTAAGTTTTCAGCCAGACTTAATGACTTAATTGGTATTTGTAAAGCAGAGATAATTGCGATTCATGAGGCGGTTAAAGTTATAATTCATAAAAAGATTTCTAATGCTATTATCTTCACTGATTCGAAAAGCGCAATACAAAAAATAAATAATAACCTATTGAATGTCAAAGCAGATTATTGGTCCTTAAGAACTAAACGTTTAATTTTGGATGCAGGAAAGAACGGTTTCGATCTTAGATTGGGATGGATTCCAGGGCATTCGGACATTCCTGGAAATACAGAGGCGGATACACTTGCTAATGTGGGTAGAATCTTAAATATTCCTAGGGTTATGGATATTGACGCGGTAGAGGTTTACAATAAGATTAAGTTGTCTCTTAAAGTAAAATTTAAACAAAACTGGCTATCTATAGTAAGTAAGAAAAATTATCAATACTTCTCGATTCAAAGTATTTTTCCAGAGAAAAGATGGTTCTCCTTATTGCCATATATAAACCGTAGACATATTACTACTATTATTAGGATGCGCACTGGACATTGTTTAACGGGAGAAATGTTACATAGAATAAATATTAGAGATACCCCTTATTGCGAATGCGGTCGAATTGAAAATCTTAATCATATCTTTTTCGAATGCCCCATTAATGAAGCTGACAATCATGATTTATACGGAAAGTTTATTGATCTGCAATTTCCATCTCCTATAACAATTAAGTCTATTCTAGCCAAGATTTCAAGCGAGCCAATCAAACTTTTAATACATTTCATTAATTGCAACAAATTAAAATTGTAATGCTCAACTTGGTAATGACTTGTTTTTCCTAGATGTGCTTGTCTGCTTAATGTATCCATCATCCATGTATGTTATACTAACCTAGCCCAATCATCGTAGACTGCTTGATGCTGCATTGTTTTACGCTTGTCTCACAGCACTTTTGGTTATGTAAAGTAATAAATTACATATAATTATTATTAGTAAATATTATAGATGGTCACGTGATGGTTTAGAGCCAGACACTACGTGGTCATCAAGTAATGGAGCTGGCAATTGCCTAGGAGCAACGCCATAATCAAAACCTGGAACCTGGAACCTGGAAAGCAAAAAGCAAGTGATAAATTGTTTGGCCAAGAACTTGGTAAATTTAGGGAACTAGATTTTCCTTACTACAGCAGAAGCATTTAAACAGTTTCGATATTATGTCTAGCAATTTGGTAAATAACAAGGGTAAGCCAATACCACAGTTAATAATTCGCCTGGAAAGGTTGCCACATACAGTTAAAGAAGAGAATTATTCTAAGTTTGATTCACTTAATGTATCTTGGATTAAAGAAGAAAATAATCTTATCGAGTAAGTACACAACAATGCTAAATTATTTGATCTTTCCATGTTTTGTTTGAGGCTGATTACTTATTTACTTGTGTGTTTTTCTTATTCACTGCCGTACATTTATTTATTTCATTAACTGAAGTATCAATTTGTAAGGACTATTTGTCATCACTCATAGTTATTGCACTCGTACTCATCAAATTCTTGTCCTTATCCTACAAGATGCAGCACCTAATTTGAGCTCTTTTCGTGTATAGGAGTGCATAGATTGTGAAGTATCTTCAATCAGACAAAGTCACGGTCACCCTCAATTGCCCGCAAGGTGCAGAGCCAAAAATCGAACAAGAACAAGAGAATACCTGAATGTGCAATTAGAAATAATTCTGAACCAGGTATTGGCAGAAAAACCACAGCTTATCCCTATTTTTGGAAATCTTAGACCTTATCACCAAACTATTAGTTAGTTTTACTCAAATCAAGCGTTAATTTATGACAATCCAGCCAATTCTTTACTTTCATTAAACCAAAACTCGCATGATCTGTGACCTCCTCATCAGCATAGGAAGTAATTCCACCTATGTCAAGATTCGTTAGAAAATTAATGGGGTAACTTTAATATTAATTATGTAGAAACAAACCAGAGGTCAGTTAGGTCACTTAGACTGCTATGTTCTCATGATTTGAAAATGCATGTTGATAACTTTACAAAACTCAGCCTCCATTTTAGACTATGTATATTCAAATGTTAGTGGTATTGTGTCCTGCTCAATACTGAATCCAGGTTTGTCAAACCGTGAGGCAGCTTTTTCTAAATTTCGCCTTCCTGAAAAAAAAAGCAAATGAAACCCAATAGAAGACTTGGACGCAATTTCTCCAAAAGAAACTTTCAGGCATTCTCAGACTCTTGCGTAAATATTAACTGGCCAATACTCTGTGATAACAATTATCCTTTACCTTTTACCTCAAACTCAAGGACATTTTTACTGAGAAATTTCCCATTGTACATATTAAATCAAAAGCTATAAAACCTTGGATAACTAAGGGCTTAAAGGTTTCATCTAAATATCTGAGATGTTTACACACGTTAAGGAAGTTTTTTTAGACAATAATTTTTTGGTGCGGCAATATCTCGAATTTTTATTGTGCAAAAAAGAATAATAAGAACAATTTGTAAAACTAATTATTTGTATTTATTTATAAAATACTGAATTGCCCATAGGACAATGACAGCGACGACAATGTAAACAAATACCTGTGGGTTATGGGTAAATTATAAACATGCACATTATTTATTTAATTTTTAATCAACATTTTTACTCATACTTAGTAATATAACATAATATTATATAAGAAAATGTTTTATTTTATAGAGAATTCGATACGAAGATTAATGATGACTATTTGATTCAATCGGATTTTATAAGTCATGAAGAAGTTGATATTAAAAGTGAAAATGAAGAGGAAATGTTGGAATCCAAGTAAGAATTTTAACATTGTGATAGTCATTCAAAAGTTTTATGCATTGTGAATAGAGTTATTACTTCCGGACAGACCAGAAAAAAATCACGAATTTGATAGGCTATCATTGGCATTAATTAGATTCAATAATTTCTAAATTTTAGTATCAATTTTGTATATCAAATGAAATCAAATTGAAATTTATTAATGTTATATATCAGATAACATTTACATAAAACATTTAAAATTTAAATGGACAGTAACTCACTAGAATAAAATCAATTAGATCACTAGAATGTCACACAATTACAAGACAATACCAAAATAATTTTAGTTACACTGAAATTACAGCCTAAAATAGAACGTTGTATGTTCTGAAACATTTGTTCTATCAGAAAATCCTTCATTCTTTTTTTAAATTGTTTAAATGACCGGGATTTTATTTCTTGGGGGAGCTATACAGTTTGACATCTGTGAGTTCAGTTCTATTTTGACACCTTCCCAATCTGCAGTATCTGGCCACCAGTTTGTGTAGATTTCTGGTGTTATATTGATGATGGTCCTCGTGAGTTTCATAGTCTTTCTTACGTTGCTTCATGAAAAGCAAATTTTGTAAAATTAAGTATATGCAGACTCGAGAAACCATCCCCAGTAAAAATGATATATAAGCCGATTTTAACGTCTCACACGATACACTCCGCCAGATTAAACAATACAAATACACTGAATATCGGTCTCACACAGGCACTTTCCATTTGCTTATCCCAATTTAGTTTAGAGACAATGGGTCACGGAGAAACTTCACTTATACATCTTTGCTGGCAATGTTTCTCATCGAGAAGATCATTGTTTGGTTCTTGTCAGCATTTAAAAAGGAGTCTGTTTGCAAAAAAATCAGTTCTCAACTTGCAAACTGGACACCAAGCTCCATTTGATTGCTTCCCTCTCTGATCTACCCGTGACATAAACAGTAGTGACATCTGCAAAACGCATACGTCCAGTACCAGAGACGTGATAAGGTAACACGAAAAGGATTAGTCCTTGTGGATCCCCCGCCCCGTCTTTACCGTTTGAGATCATTCGGTGATATGACCCCATCAGTGAAATGTTGCCTTCACGGAATCACGGAACATGTAGAGTTTCAGTTTTTTTAGAAAAAACGTCATGAGAAACACAATCCAACGTCTTACGAAGGTCGTAGATTAAGGCTGAAAGGTATTCCATGCTCTCATCAGTTATAGCCACAAGTAGATCCAGCATCGCAAAAACGGTGTTCTTGTCCGTTCTAAATCCAAATTGTCTCTCGATGAACAGTTTCTAAGTCCCAAAGAAGTTAGCCGTTTGCAACGAGGATCCTTTCAAAGATTTTTGATAATAACTTTAACTTTTATTTTAAATTTATTCAGTATATTCAGAATTTGCAATGTTGGATAATTTTATAAATGTTGCTTAATAATTATAACTGCATTCGCCTAGATGCCCAGCATTCGTAAGGACAGAAGCAGGGTGTACGTTATTCCAGTAGAATATTTATTTTATTTATTTATTTATATCAACCTTTGTTACAATTATTTACAATCTTGGATCATTTACGAAAGCATTCTTAAATTTTAACTAAATTTGTTAAGAGGCACCTAGGCATAACGTGTATGCCTGTATGTGCCACAAGTAGCACTATTTATTTTTAAAAGTATATACAGTTATTCTTATATTATTTTTAAATTACTCTGCTAGGACAAGCACAGCCTATCAGACCATCGAGCACAAAATAAAAATAAATTAAGGGATCATTAAATTTGCAACAATACAAACTCTAGAGTGATATAATTCATCTTATATTATCAAAAAGGTTATAATTTTAAAAAATAAATTCTTTGCAGTTCTTACGAAATAAGTTTCAAATTCAAATTCAAATTGTTTATTCATGCTTTTATACATACATAGCACTTACACACGTCAAAGTAGAAAAAATACATATAAAGCCTTAACTAACCTAAAACCTTACACATTAAAAACACTTAAATTATTTTAAAATAGTCAAAAGAACATAATTTAGCAAGTCACAAATTTAGTTTAAAATGTCAAACATATTACAAACAACAAATTAAAATTCAGTTAAAACAATTAAGATCAGACAAAAATTCATTCGCCGAGTAATATGCACTACTGAGAAGAAAACTCTTTACTTTACTTTTAAATGCTATTATCGGTAGCTGTTTTACATTTTCAGGTACTTTGTTGTAAAAGTGAATACCTAGATGATTAGGCCCATCTTGGCAACGTTTTAACCTCCAACAGTTCAAAACAAGATTTTGTTTGTTTCGAGTATCATGGTTATGTATGGAATCATGCGTTGTATAAAGAGTGATGTTATTTTTAATGTAGCATAAGGTTTCCAAGATAAAAAGTGATGGCAACGTTAGTATTTTATTTTGTCTAAAGGCTTCCCGGCAGTCATCCCTATATCCCAGACCCGCAATCACTCTAACTGCCCTCCTTTGAAGACGAAAAACCCTCCCAGCCCCCGCAGCATGTCCCTAAGCAATTATTGCATAAGAAATGTGCGAGTGGCAGAGAGAGAAATACGCCTGTCGGAGGACAGTCTGAGACACACACTCACCCAGGTTACGCAGGATATAAATATTTTTGCTCAGCTTTGTAGAGAGCTGATCAGTGTGTGCATCCCACCGAAGTCTGAAGTCTAGGATGACCCCCAGGAACCTTACAGAGGTTACCAAGTCAGTCTCTGGTATTGCCCTTGTTGAAAAAATCATGGATTGAGTTTTGTCCACATTAAGGAAAAGTAAGTTTGAACTAAACCATGCTTCAGCCATCTCCTGTGCCTCCCCCGACTTTGCTTTAGCCTCGTCCAGATTTGCATGCTTATTAGTTATGGCAGTATCATCTGCAAAAAGAGTGTACTGTGACGTAGGGTCATAACCTGGTATATCATTAATATAAATTAAAAAGAGCAGTGGTCCAAGGACTGATCCTTGGGGAACGCCCACAGTTACACTACCTCTCGCAGACTCAACCCCATTCACTTTGACTCTCTGAGTTCTATCCATAAGATAGCTCTCAATCAAAGATAGGCTAGAGTTCTCGAAGTTGTAACGCTGAAGTTTTTTTAAAAGCAAGTGGTGAGAGACACAGTCGAATGCCTTACTTAGGTCACAGAAGACAGTTGTTGTATAAGTGGATTCATCAAAAGCGTTTAGAATATTTGAAACCAAATCTAAAATACCTAAGGTGGTACTAAGGCCCTTTCTAAAGCCAAACTGACTGTTAGTAAATAATTTATGGGTTTCAAAGAAATGAGCTATCCTGGCAGCCATACATTTCTCAAATATTTTAGAAAGTATTGGTAAAAGTGAGATTGGCCTATAATTTGAGACATCACTTGGATCTCCTTTTTTAAAAATTGGGGCTACTACAGCCTCCTTGAGAGCATCTGGAAATACTGACTCCCCAAAACAAACATTTATTAATTTAGTTAAAGGACTTATAATTAGGTTCTTAATAGATTTAATTAAAGAAACATTTAGGCCATAAGGGTCCCTGCTTGTTTTATTTTTTAAAGAGTTTATGGTATCACGCACCTCATTCATTGTTACCGTAGCAAAACTGAAAGCACAGTGTGCAGCCTCAGGTATATTTTGAACAGGGTCAAAATTTGGTGGTCTTACTTTAGTTTGTAATTCATGAGCAATACCTATGAAGAATTTGTTAAATTGGTCGGGAGGTATATTTACACCCTCACCGCCATCCTTTCTAACTATGCCACGATGTTCGTTAATTATATTCCACATGCATTTTATGGGATTAGAAGCATTACGTATTAGAGTATCATTTGCTGATTTTTTAGCATTTTTTATTGCAGCTTTATACTGGTTTTTATATGTATTTTTATGTTGTTTTAAAGCAAGAGTAGGGTGCTTACTATATAGCTCACTTAACAAATTTAGATGTTCACGCATGTGTCTAAGATCATCATTAAACCAGTTGATGGTTCGAGTTTGATCATTTCTTTTTTGATATGTTTTTTCAGGAAATGATTTTAAAAAAGCATCTGACAGACATTCACTAAACATAGAAAACTTTTTATTTGCATTAATATTGGAGTCATTTAAAAAATCCCACCCAAACTGCTGAATACAATTATAAAAATTGAACTTACCCACCTCTGTCAAGGGCCTAGAAGTTATTTTAGTGGTTTTTATATCTAATTTTTGTATAGTTATAGGAAAATTAATAATCTGCCCTCGGTGGTCAGAGAACGCTGAATTAACAACTGAAACATTGCAATTTAGATAATCAAAATTAAGAAATATATTATCCAGGCATGAGTCTTGACGAGTAGGCTCTATTACCATTTGTTTTAAGCCGTATGATTCCAATAAACAACATAGGTCTCTACACTCCCCGCTCTCAGTGCCAAAATGGACATTGAAGTCTCCAGATAATACCACTTTATTATGACAGCCAATTTGGCTCAACGCACACTCAAGAACTTGTAAGAAGGTGTCAAAATTGCCAGATGGTGACCTATATAAATTCAAAACATAGATTTTAATTTTTTTTATAAAAACTCCGCATAATTCGATAGTTTTCTCCACAGCCAGTGCATCCACACCAGTCAAAGCTGAATATTCCAAACATGGATCCAGGAAAATCGCTGAACCACCCCATTGAGCTCCATCTCTGCCTCGATCCCTACAGAATGCTGCCGCTTTCATATATTTTCCAACACGTGTTAGCTCTATTTCATTAGAACTAAGCCAGTGTTCATTTATGCAGACAATATTAACGCCCCTTTCTTCCAAGAATCCCTCAAGTAGACTTACTTTATTTCGCAAGGATTGAATATTGATGTGAAACAAGCTGATTAAAGTTTCTAGGTTTGATGAACCTGTGGAGTCCCCAGGCGTTGAAGGTTCAGAAAATGGTTTATTGCGATACCTTTCGTTGTCCGCATTTTGTAGCAAGTGGAGTCTTTAATTCCCTTGTTGTTCAGATAGTCCATGATTGCTTCTGGTGTCGTGCTTGGAACAAAACCTGAGATGAAAATCCAGGCCAGTTGTTTCGAGCCGGCTACCGATAACTGTGGAACACTTTGGCATGTTCCCTTTATAGGCTCTGGTCGTTTATTGCCTTTACGTTTTCCCTGGACAAGCTTCCACACAAATGTAGGGTTTTCGTGCGCGTTTTCCGCTATTTTCTCCACATTTTCCGTTTTACTTTCATCTTGTTGTTCGCCGTTATTAACTGTTTCATTTTCTGTCACGTCGTCATCGCCCGTTTTTAGTGTTTTTGTGTCAACACTGTCAACTTCAATAGTGACAACGTCAACATTTGCTGCACTATTTGAACAATTTTCGGGTATAACAACTATGCTGCTAACTTCATCCGTATTCGGGAGAATGGGAGCGGCTGGAGTGTTGCCATTTATTTGAGCATTTCCCGCGTTTCTCTTATTGACATTTTTTTGTTTAATTGATTTATTTTTTTGATTTTCTTCCAAATACCTGATTTTTTCCTTAAGCAGGTCTGTGTTTTCCTCCAGAAGCCTATTTGTATCTTGTAGTTCTTTTACCAGCATCCTAAAGACTTCCACATCCTGGGCCGGTTTTGAGGTTAGGGATCATCACAACACACTAATCTCGTTGAATCGATAATCCTGACTTTTCCTGCAAAATCTCTTTCAGCACAGGACTTGTGGAAAGTATTTCCACAATTTACACAAACCATACTTGTCGCTTGTCGGGTTTTATGACATGCAAAATATATTTTTTCCGGATCGTCGTCCGACCGCTGTTTATCACTCGGCGCCATTTTTATTAGATTGGTACTACTACTAAAGGAGAATGCGGTCAGTCCTATCGAAATGTGTTTGTTTTAAATATATTTTTTTTATAGCGACGGCCACAAGTTATAGAATTTTTAAGCAAAACTACAGAAAGATCTGAGGTTTAAAGTCTCATGACTCTTTGGTATAGTTACATTTCTATTAGATTTGTTGCGTGTGTTATGCTGGTGATTAACATGCAGTTCTGACTTCTCTTTGTTGTGCATATACATATATGCATGCCGATAGAATAAAAAGTTGACGGATATTGAAAAGTTTTCCGTTATATAGTTGTTCCGTGGGGTGTAATTTATTTTTTCTGAATATAGCTATTAGTACGTAATTTTGAACAACTTGCAGCGGTGTTTTATAGGTACCACCCCCAAGCTGTAATCCCATAACATAACAAGGACTCAACTAGAGCTTCGACTTATCTGGAAAGGATTTAAAGATAATGCCTACTGGCCCATACCAGTATGCCATATCTCAATATTGACTCCACCAAACTTCGGTATAGTGTTATTAACATATTTCTGTTTATTGTATGTCTAAGTGTGTAAAAATTATATACAAGACACTTTAATTTTTTTGTTAAATGTGCAACGTGCAAATCTCGTCTTAAATTGCGATCAATTCTAATTGCCAGATATTTTGTACTTAAAAATTCATTAATAGGGGCTGGTAGATTTTCAGTTTTTATGTTGGACAATAGTGGCCGATCAGTTGCAATCTTTGAAAATGCAATATAGGTAGTTTTCTGCACATTATATGCATCAAGTAATTTCTTAATAATCTTGATTCCATTTTGCGTTCGTTGCCTTGTCTCCTCAAATGAGTTTCCATCAAATATAACTACCGTGTCATCGGCATATGAAATGACCTCCCCATTTACTTCTAAGTTTGTGATTGAATTTATATACACTTTAAACAATAGGGGCACCAGGAACGTTCCCTGTGTAATTCCAGTTTGTATCGAAGAGGGCTAGCTCCCCATTACAAGTGAAAAATGTAGCAATGCTAAAAAAACCCTGCGAAAAGCCTCGGAAATCGAATGGAACACAACGGACACGACCACTGCATCGAAACAAGGAAACGATTATAGGAACTTGGAATATACGAGGAATAAATAAAAAACTAAACGACGTTGTTAAAGGATTGGAAGATATTTATTTATTTATTTATTTATTCATACACGGGCTAAGCCCATTCGTACAGGAGTACTAAAAATAAAACAAGAAACAAAACTAAAATTAGATAAACTAAATCTAAGTATAGTCATCGAGTAGAACGCTTGGTGGTATAGTTAAAACAATCATATATGTATTACTTAACATGTTTAGGAACTTTACAAAAAAACATTAGTCATTAGTACTATAATGCCTCTTCAAGAAGATCTTAAGACAATTCAGCGATTCGTTAAAAAAGTCCCCCTCAAATTTGTTTGCATTTTTCATTATTCTATTTATAGGGGAGTTTTCTTCATAAAGAGTTCTATGCTGACACAAGTAAAAAGTTCGTTGGTTTCTTAAAAATCTCGGAGGAACATAAAGCTGAAATTTATTTAATAGTTCTGGGGAATTTAATTTCCCATTTATAACTTTGTGGGTTAAAACAATATCACATATTTCCCTGCGTATTTTTAATTTCTTTAGTTTAAGACTCTCTTCAAGTTCAACATAATTATATATTTTCCATTCTTATGCCTTTTTTAAATGCTACATATCGAAAGAATTTACGTTGTACAGACTCCAATTTGTCTATATGAATTTGGTAGTAAGGACTCCACACACTAGTACAGTTTTCTAAGTGTGATCTTACAAGAGATGTGTAAAGCAATTTAATCGAGTTGATGTTTCTGAAGTCCTTTGTGTTTCTTTTAATAAAACCTAACATTTTTAATGCTTTGTTACGGCAGCTATCTATGTGATGGGAGAATGTGAGCCTTGAGTCGAAAAATACTCCTAGATCTTTAATGAGATTGACACGCTGAATGTCACAACTGTTGATTTGATAATTATTAGGAACAGTGCTAAGAGATTTAGAAAATTGGATATATTTGCATTTATCAGTATTAAGGACCATTTTGTTCCTAACACACCAGTCATAAAATCTGTCAATGTCCTCCTGAAACTGCACAATGTCACTGTCACTGTTAATCCTTTTAAAAATTTTCAAATCGTCCGCGTATAAAATATATTCAGATGATAAAAACAATTGCATATATCATTAATATAGATGTTAAATAGTAATGGGGCCAAATGAAGATCGGCATAGCAGTACTCACCGAAACTAAGAAAAAAGGCAACGGAATTGAACATCTCGCAAACTACATTCATATCTACAGCGGAGTCCCTAAGAATGAAAGAGCTGGCCAAGGAGTCTCAATATTAATAAATAAAAAATACATAAAACAAATCCATAACTGGAACACAATAAATGAACGGATACTGTCAGTTAACTTGACGAGAAAAGGACATAGAACAACTATTGTTGGAGTGTACGCTCCAAATGACGACTTAGGACAGGCAGTAAAAGATGAGTTTTATAATACACTAAATGACACCCTTGCAACCCTTGGTAACCAAAGAGAGCTGATTCTGCTAGGAGATCTAAATGCTAGAGTAGGAAAACAGAACAATAGTAAAGTGGTTGGAGCATACGGAGAAGAGACGCTAAACGACAACGGGCAAAGACTTCTAGAAACATGCGAACAACATAGAATGAAAATATTGAATGGATTCTTCAACCACAAGAATATCCATAAATACACATGGCACCAGGACACCAGAGGTCTCAAATCCATAATAGACTACATAATCCTAAAACAAGACACAAATTGGCATATAAAGGATACAAGAGTATATAGAGGAGTGGAATGCGGCTCCGACCACTTCCTACTAATCTCGAAAATATGGATAAAATTCAACAAAGATACAGATAATATAAACGACACCATACAGGATACAAAACTGGAACAACTCAAATATAACCTTGACCGCCTATACGAATCGAGCACTAGAACCCTATATCAGAATCGGCTGGACCAGAAACTAAATGAACAATATCTAACAATGGACACCACAGATCTCTACAAATACATAATGGATTCTGTACACTCGGCCGCATATGAGTCTCTCGGAATAGAAAACCACAACCACAACAAAAACTACAATCTGATGTGGAATACAGACCTAGAAGAACAGAAGCAAAATAAACAGCAAACCTACAATAAATGGCTAAGTACAAAAGATAACAATGACTATGAAACATATAAACAAGAACAATGCAAATACAAAAACATGATTAACAATAACAAAAACGAAACATGGGAAAGGAAGTGTAAAGAGGTGGACTGTCACATCGGCGGCACAAGATCGTCAGAGGCCTGGAACTTGATTAGGTCACTAAGAAAAGAAACGTCAAATAAAATAAATATACAGCCGATACCAATACATAAGTGGCAAAAACACTATGCCAAAGAACTGAAAGAAGATAGAGAACGGTACCTTACAAGATCACCTACATCGTGTACTGTACAGGGAGAATATATTGATATCGACGATGACGAGATAGAGAAAGCGATAAAAGCCATGAAAACAAAAAAAGCACCGGGGCCAAAAGGATTACCAGCAGAACTACTTAAAAACGGCTCACAGAAACTAACCACATACCTAAAGGAACTGATGACAAGATGCATAAATGGAGAACCAATTCCAAATACCTGGAACGAAGCATGGATAACACCGATCCACAAAAAAGGGACAAAAGAAGACTGCTCTAACTATAGATGCATTTCGGTCACCAGCACAATGAGCAAATTGTATGGACGAATCCTCCGAAATATAATTGAGAAAGAATACTCACCGCTTGAAATAGAAGAACAGGCAGGTTTTCGTACGGGACGATCATGTATGGACCACATCTTTACTTTGGTTCAATTAAATGAGAAAAAAGCTGCAACAAATAGAGATGTCCATCTACTATTCGTAGACCTTACAAAGGCCTACGACACAGTCCCGGTTCAGAGACTTTGGCAGGTCCTAGAAAAATCTTCCATAAACAATACAGCCATACAAGCAATAAAACAACTCTATGATCAAGCGACATCAAGAATTAAAGTGGGTACAACTATATCCGGAAGTTTTAGAGTATCCAAAGGCCTACGACAAGGATGCTGTCTATCCCCCACGCTGTTAAGTAGTAATAGCCCAGGACAAAGAAGATTTAGAGTTTATGACAACAAGACTTCTGGCTGAATATGAGAACTGGGGAATGTCGGTTAACAAATCGAAGACCAAATATCTGTGCATAGGCAGAGAAGCAGAAAACCTTCACGAAAACGACATAGAAATAGGAACATGCAACAAATACACCTACCTAGGAACTCAAATAGACAATACGGGTAGAACAGAATGTGAGATCGAGGAAAGGATTTTGAAAGGCAGGAACGTCATCGGATGCCTGAACTCAATATTATGGTCCAAAAATATATCACATGAAAAGAAACACCTTATCTATAACTCCATTTTCAAGAGTGTGGTATTGTATGGTTGTGAAACATGGCAATTAACGAAAAACATGGAGCAACGACTTCTAGCACTCGAGATGGACTTCTGGCGAAGATAAGCAGGAAGATCAAGGGTGGAAAGAATAAAAAACATCCGAATCAGAGACATCATGCATGTAGAGAAAACAATTATTGACGAGATACAGAGAAGGCAACTAATATGGTATGGCCATGTGGAACGAATGGAAGACGGGCGCCTCCCAAAAATTCTATTAAAATGGACACCA
>JAEQML010068765.1:0-18014 GCA_016904865.1 Pissodes strobi | reverse complement strand
GGAGAGGGGTTCAGTAATAATCAGATACCCGACATTCTTGCAATTTAGGTGGTAACTATTATAGCTAGACCCAACAAACCTTATATCACTGAACTCACCTTAAAGAAGTCTATCGATGCACAGAAGAATATACAGGGTGTCCCATTAAAAAAAAACATTAATTTAATCTGTACAGTAGAATTTCGATGTTCAATTGTTTTTCTAGTAACACCGGAGAAAACTGTATGAAAATCCTTACAACTTTTGTATTTAACATTTTTTTATACGAGGGCAAATAAAAAAGTTAAAGGGGGGTTACATTTATAACCGGACACCTTGTACTGTTAGATTAACACGAGTATATGTGTTCTCTATATCTTTTTTTTCTATTCCCTTTTAAAATATATCCTAAATTATCCTCAATAAGGCTGAATCATACTGTATGTATAAAAATTATTACAACTTATGCATGCTACAATGTGTGTACTACGTTGTTATACTTATTAAATTGCGGCATTAGCATTTTCTACACCATCTGTTTGTGACGTCGCCGCCGGTATTGAGTTCTCGATGTCAAGTACTATAGCCCTGGAGCCCGTGTACAAAAATTTGCAACGATATCGGGACGTTTCTTTCTATTTTTATTCGATTGTACCCACATTGTGCAGATACGTTTGGGGTGTCAGCTGGCTAGGTGGCGGTGGGGGTATTTGCCACGGGGTTGCAAACACATGAAAAAAATTGTGACGGGAATCAGTCGCGGGCAGCATGAAATTTTTATGAACGGAAAATTATAATCAGTAATGAACATTGAACATTGCCAGCTAGCCGGGGGGTGGTGGGGTACTTGTCAGCTAGGGGTACGAATGAGTCCGAAAATGCGAATTTTGAAAACGACGTCGGGCAACTTGAAATTTGGGTGGATACTAATATTTTATATATGTTTCACGAAAAAAAGTGTCAGTTGCTCGTATGTCGGCGGAAAAGTTGTCAGCTGGGGTCACAAGACGTTCCGGACGTAGACGCGTTGTTAGCTGGTGTGCCCGACCTTTAATGCATCAGCTGACAATTTTTCCACCAACTTACGAGCAGCTGACATTTTTTTTCTTGAAACATATATAAGCTATTAATATCAACCCAAATTTCAACTTGCCCGAAATAATTCTTGATGATTTAATCATGAAAAACATGCAGGGGGGCAATCTCGACTTAACAACTGCAGTTCTACATAATCAGAAATACATTTAACTATCAATGGGTAATTATTTTGTGCTTAGTTGTAATGCATTATAATATATAACGTAATATAAGCAAAATGATATTTATAAGATTTATCGTAACATAGCACGTCTGTTGAACTTAGTATTTTGTTTTACGCGTCGAAACTTCAAACGCCTATTCGTTTGACTTGTCAATTGCGTTATACAAACAATAATTTCAGTAAAAGTGTAGTGTATTAATATACTATATTTAGTGTGTTCCTGTGTTTTGCTCCGTTTCAGCGTGCGTTTGTACGCGACAATGGCGAAAGTCGAACATATTTGTGTGTTGTGTTTACAAAAGAAAGAAAAATTAACAGCTTTTACGGAACAGACTTTGCAAAAATTTAAAGAAATCTTGCTCATAAGACAGGCAAATAATTTGAAAATGAATGATGTGCATATTCCTGATGAAGTGAATAAGGTCCAATAATATCATCGCAAATACTATTGTCATTTCACCGCTTTGCCGCTGAAATATCGACCAAAACCGCAAGAAAATATTAAGTAAGTTATAATACTTGTTTATTGTTTGTCGTACATTGCAGTATTCATTGATAATAATAATCAGGCAAGTCTGTTAGGAGGTAGGATGCAATAGTAATAATAATTCTCACCCTCACAGTACCCGAAGATACCCCAGAAGCAACTTAATGCTTGTACAGAGGAGGGGGTCAATTAATATTATTATCGTCTTCATTGCCGTTTACGACTACTAGGGCCGACTTTCATTACTGGGCAGCATTCGCTCGAGTGTTGCGGAAAACCCTGGAAAACCACAACAACCTCAACCTGATATCTACAGTGTGTCCACGGATTGTTTGGACGACTCTTGTAAATGACGAAAAATGTTCGAGTTGAAATTTGAGCTTCTGGGGTCCAGCCCTGCTTGATTTGAAACTAATTTGTGACTCTGACGATGACGAAGAAGAAGATGATGATGATGACGAGAATTAAGATTGACATTAATAATATGTTAAATGTTAAAATGATTTAATATTTTTGTAAATAAATAATACGATTTTCTGTAGTAAAATTATTTACCTACTATTAATTTATGTATCTTAGTACAGTGTTATAATTCATTACAATTAAGCACACAATAATTACCCATTGATAGTTAAATGATGTATTTCTGATTATGTAGAACTGAAGTTGTTAAGTCGAGATTGCCCCCTGCATGTTTTTCATGATTAAATCATCAAGAATGATTTCGGGGAACTTGAAATTTGGGTGGATACTAATGTTTTATATATGTTTCGTGAAAAAAAGTGTCAGCTGCTCGTATGTTGGTGAAAAAATTGTCAGCTGATGCATTAAAGGTCGTGCACACCAGCTAACAGCGCGTCTACGCCCGGAACGTTTTGCGACCTTAGCTGACAACTTTTCCACCGACATACGAGCAGCTGACACTTTTTTTCGTGAAACACATATAAAATATTAGTATCCACCCAAATTTCAAGTTGCCCGACGTCGTTTTCAAAATTCGCATTTTCGGACTCATTCGTACCCCTAGCTGACAAGTACCTCACCATCCCCCGGCTAGCTGACAATGTTCAAAGTTCATTACTGATTATAATGTTCCGTTCATAAGAGTTTCATGCTGCCCGGGACTGATTCCCGTCACGATTTTTTTCATTTGTTTGCAACCCCTTGGCAAATACCCCCACCGCCACCTAGCCAGCTGACACCCCAAACCTATCTGCACAATGTGGGTACAATCGAATAAAAATATAAAGGAACGTCCCGGTAATCGTTGCACTTTTGTACACGGGCTCCAGGGCTACTAGACTTGATACAAAATCGTGGAAGTTCCAGGTATTTGTGCTTGCATTCCATTGCCGGTTTGTTTCTGTTGAACATAAAAATATTTTATTAGCGAATGCTGACGCTTGATTTATTTGAATGTTTGGCCTTGTCTCGATAAACTTAAAGGATTGTTTATAATTAAGTTTATTATAACATCGACTGCTTGACGCCGTAACCGTTGACCAGTTTGTTTTAGAACAATATTAATTACAGTTTTTGCAGCAAATTGGATTTGTTGGGTTTAGGGAACAACGAAATAAAAGTCTATATTTTGTTAAAAAGCCGACATTTCGCCAAATATATTAGCTTCTTCAGAGCGCTAAAATAAAAAATTGGGGTTAATACAAGCCTATTTAACGTATTATACAAAGAAATATATATTTTCTCTGTAAAATTGCAAAAATGGCCAAATTGATACAAATTGGTATCATAAACCCACTTTTTCGGAACGATATATAAACTTTTTTTCAGAACATCCGCTCAAAGATAAAATAAATGTTATTAACAATCTAAAACATAGATCAATTTCACTTTCATCACCCGCGTATCATAAGGTTATCTTAGATTACATTACGAAAATGCTAACTGACAACAATTACCCAATTTCATTAGTGTGTAAAATACTTAATACAGAGAAAACTGTGTCTAATCCTCAACACCAGCCCATAAATTCTCAAACCGCTCTGGAAAAATCTTTTTACAAACTTCCGTATGTACAGGGTGTCCCAAATTCGAGCCTCATCATTGGGATCTCGGAAACTAGAAGAGATACGAGATCGGTTAAATGGGGGCAAAGTTGCGCAATTTAATGCTGATCAAAATGCCACCTTGAAAGTTAAAAAATTCCGAATACTTCCGAAGATATTTAGAAAAAACCGAATATTCCCGATTTCATTTTTATTTTTTTATGACTTTATTTGAATAGATATAAAAAAATAAATTTCACATTCTCATTGCTACTTTTTCTGTTCTACAAGATGGTGTTATCAGATTTTCAAACCGACGTTTCGTCTTTGAGCTGCCATAATCAACTTTGTTTTTTTAAATACGGCCCTGGATTTTTTATTACGGACTTTAAGAGCTTCTAATGTCCCAAAACCAATGATGTATCGCACTTACTTGAAAAAATCATTTTAAGGATTTCCTGGTAAAATCTTGCCAAAATATGTTTTCTGTCTCTCTCTAACACATGAGTTCTTATGGAAATGTCACCAATATGAATTTTTCAAATAAGTGCGATACATCATTGGTTTTGGAACCTTAGAAGCTCTTAAAATCCGTAATAAAAAATCCAGGGCCGTATTTAAAAAAATAAAGTTGATGAAGGCAGCTCAAAAACGAAACGTCAGCTTGAAAATCTGATAACACCATCTTGAAGAACAGAAAAAGTAGCAATGAAAATATGAAATTTATTTTGCTATATCTATTCAAATAGAGTCAGAAAAAAGTAAAAATGAAATCGCGAATATTCGGTTTTTTCCAAAAATCTTCGGAAGTATTCGGAATTTTTAAAATTGTAAAGTGGCATTTTGATCAGCATCAAATTGCGCAACTTTGCCTCCATTTAACCGACCTCGTATCTCTTCTAGTTTCCGAGATTCCAATGATGAGGCTCGAATTTGGGACACCCTGTACAAGGACTAACTGAGCTATTAAAAACAACCATTGAAAAATATTCTACACTAGATCATAAGAAAATAATAGTGTCTCAGAAAACTTGTAATACTCTGAAGAACAATTATTATTCGAGGCTTAAAGTAAAAACTGAACAACAACTAACCTCACATTTAATTTATCGAATCCCATGTAAGTCGTGTGATAAATGTTATATAGGACAAACAGCACGATATTTAAAAGATAGAGTAAGAGAGCACAAAAATGATGAAAAAAACTTTTCAATAAAAACTAATCCAACGGCTTTGGTTCAACACAGACAAGACACAGGACACACTTTTAATTTTGAAGAAATAAAAATTCTAGACAAACAAACAAATTATAAAAAAATTTTTGTTTTCGGAAATGATACATATAAAAAAACAAATCGGTCAATTACGGACATTGAAAATTTAAATGCGGCATATTTTAATATCTTAGATAGAATATATTAATATGGTAATGCTAAAACTCCCGAACTATCTAAGATTATCGTATTAATTCCACTATTGTAAGAAAAAACCAATACAAATAGTTTAAAAATGCGATAAAGCTTTATATATTTACAATCAACACTGCACTTCCTGCTAACACTCCATTTATAAACAATAATAATCAGATATGTGTGTTGTATATGTCGCTGAATTTTAACAAATTTTAATAATATCCATGTATTGTCCCGTTTACCTAAATGTGTTTCCGTTAACACTTATATCTATTACGGACATAAGTCTAGAATTTTAAAAGTAAGCACCTACTCACTATGGTTTATAATTATTTATTTTTTAACTTTTTTGTATATTTTCATCTTGGTACCTATTATGTGAATTTTGAATTTGCCTTACCAAGTAATTTTATTCTGTGTTATTTCGTCCATTTTAAGTCTAATGTTTTGCAATTTTAAAGAGAAAATATATATTTATTTGTATAATACGTTAAGTAGGCTTGTATTAACCCCAATTTTATATTTTAGCGCCCTGAAGAAGCTAATATATTTGGCGAAACGTCGGCTTTTTAACAAAACCTAGACTTTTATTTCGTCGTTCCCTAAACCCAACAAAATCCAATTTGCTGCAAAAATTATATTGGAACGTAAAAATCAATTTCAATTAATTACAGTTTCTATTTAATACATGTATGGGATATTTACACCTTTTGGCTTCAATTATATTGCCTTAACTGATGATTTAAATTAATGTTTTTAATTATTACCCTTCCTAGATATGCGCACTCTCTAAGAAGGTTTATGTTTTTATTTTCGGTGTAGATTACCTCACACAAGTTTACAAGTTTTTCGCTTATTTCTAATTATTTAATCTATCTTTACGTATTTTGTCTATATATTTTAACTATTTCTATCTATTCTCTATGTTTTGTGTTGGTCGACACTTTTGTGATATATTCTTTTTAATATTACCTCCTATCTTTAATTTTTAACCTATTTTCCCGTATTTCTATTATTACTCTAGTGTATAATCCGAGGTTGCTTCCGCCCCTTTAGATCACCCATCTTGTGAACCACTTATACTTATACTTATGTTATTAACAGGTTTCCGTTTTGAGTATTCTGGGAATTCTTGACCTTTATTATTATCTTCTCATATATTGTCTACTTTTCCTTATAACTTTATATATGCCCATCTATAGCTTCTAATTTCATCTCCTAGGTCCTCATTTTGCCCAAGTGTCCGACTTATGATCTTCCCTATTAGGTATTTACCTGCGACAGTTGGCTGCAACATACCCTATACGACCTGTGTATAATTTCGCTTTCTAGCTGCTCCTTTATTTTAGTTCAATATTATAACTCTTTTACTCTCAATATTATCTCTTTTATTCTCCAGTTTCTCTTTTAATTAAATGCCTATGTAGTTTTTTCTGTGACTTTCCCAGTAAGGTACTATCGTTAAACACTTGCATTTAAAATTATAACTTTTTCATCCAGTTATATATCCCAATTTCTCAATTTCTTTCTTTAATGCGTACGTGTTTTTTCAATGATTTTCCCAATTATTAGGTACTATCGTTGACACTTGCATTTGGAATTATAACTTTTTCTTTAGTTACCCGTATCTCCATTTAAAAAAAAAATCTAACGCCCATGTTTCTTTTTCCCTCTACGATTTTCCCAATTAGGTACTTATCGTGAACATTTGCGTTCTTCATCATCTTCTGTACCATATCATCCTCTACGCCACCTTCTTAGTTTCATGGTTTCTGTGTATATTTGCTTAGTTTTTGGTTACTTCTTAATTATTTAGTTACGCTTTCCTTCTTACTTATTTTTTTTCTTTTTGTTTTAATTTTTCCCTTGGTCCAGTTCGAAGTACTCCCTTAGTGTATTATTTCTTTATAGTTTCTGGTTTCTTCTCACATTTAAACTCCTTTCTTCTAGTTTCTGTTACCGTATGTACCTTAGATAATAGTTTTATATGACTTTCTCTATGTGTGTCAAACCTTTAGTACATATAATAAACTTGATTTTCAGTAGTGGTACAGTTCCTGATCAATTTAAAATATCAGTTGTGACACCAATTTTCAAGTCTGGGGACAAATCAAATATAAGTAACTATCGCCCCATTAATTTAATAAATAATTTTTCTAAAATATTTGTAAAATGTGTTCTTAATTTCTTTCAAATACACCATGTCCTTTCAAGGAAGCAGTATGGATTTTTGAGCGGTTCTGGGACATCCGACGCACTCTACGAACTTACTAAACAAAATACAGACAACTTAGATAAAAGCGAAAAATCTATCGCAGTATTTCTCGACTTAGCAAAGGCACTCGACACGGTGCCTCATGACCAGCTCCTGAATGTACTGTTTGGGTATGGTATTAGAGGCACTGTTTTGAGTGTCTTTGAGAGCTACCTAAATGAAAGGAAACAATATCTGAGAATTGGTGATACAATTAGTGATCCTCTTAATATAAAAATAGGAGTACCCCAGGGAACCGTTTTGGGACCAATACTTTTTACACATACATAAACTCTTTGACAGACCTACTAACTGAAAATGGATCATTAATTTCATATGCAGACGATACAGCAGCAATATTCTCAGCTAAAACATGGCACAATGTAAAGGAAAAATCAATAAATGGGCTGTCGAAAATTAAAGACTGGCTAGACAGTTCTAATTTGACGCTTAATGTACAAAGAACTAATTATATCGCATTTTCCTCTACTGAAGCTGATCGTCCTCATTTTGATTTTATACAAGTTGAAAATTTTAACAATGTTGTTAAGGAGACTTTGCATACTAAGTATCTTGCCGTTATTGTTGACAAGCATTTGAAATGGGATCATCACGTTCTTAATCTTACAAACCATTTAGGAAAATTAATCCACAAATTTTATATACTGAAAGAAATTAAAAAAAACAACTTATAATTTTTGTTTATAAAGCCATTGTCGAGGTATTAATTCGTTATGGTATAGTTGTGTGTTAGGCGGTGTTTATCAGAACTCTCTAAAACAGTTGAACATTGTTCAGAACTATATACTCAAGGTTATGAACAAGAAAGATAGGCGATTTTCAACTAAGCAACTGTATACTCGTGAAATATTAAATGTTAGAACATTGTACATCGTGGAGATTTGTTCTTTTATTTATAAGAGTGAAAATTTAAAAAATATGTTATTCATATTTATGAAACGCGAAAGAGAACCAATAGGCACAAATTCCAAAAAGTATCAAAAATATAAATCTTAGGTTTGTCAACTAGTTAGCACCCAAGATCTATAACATTATTCCTTTGGAAATAAAAACCATGGGAAAAATTAAGCTATTTAGGAAAAAGTGTAGAACATATATTGTGGAAAACTTAGAATTATTTAATGATTTGTTTTAGCATGGGCGTGTCTGTTTTTTTTTCTTTGGTTTCTTTTTGTAATCTATTGTGTTGTGTATTGCGCTAGTTATATTAATTTCTAGTTCATTGATACAATCCGGAGTTTAGTAATAATTATTTTTTTAAGATGGCGTCTCCGATTGCGTTTTAATTCCGTATTGATAAGCAGTTATTGAGTAAATTCGATTAAATAATAACCAATTTGTTCCTAAATTAGTGATTTTTAGAAATGCAGTCACAAATTGAGTGATAAATACAAATTGTAGTTTAATAAATCTTGAGTTGTTGACGCTTATTTTGTTGTCTGTTTGTATTGTATCTATGTTGCTATGGCAACACTTTTACCTCCGCCGGCGGAAAAGTGAAAAGTAAAGCTCCGGCGGAGGAAAAACGAAACTTCACGGCCGCCTACACAGTCGAGTAATGACGGATTTGCTGACGTTTGAAGAAAATAGTTATTTGTTTTACTAGGCAGCAAAGTAGTAGATTGACTGCCGCGGCTGATAGTTCATAGCCGAGCGTAGCGAGGCTAGGAATTCAGCTAAGGCAGTCAATCTACTTTGCTGCCGAGTTGAACATATAATTTTTTCTCCGATTGTTTATAATGATATATGTATATTGTATATTTGCAAATTATTACAATTCCCACAATCTTTTTATTTTTCCTGTAGTGATAAATTAAGACAAAATTTGATAGAAATCGCAATTGTTGGAACGGTTAGTTGCTATGGAAATGTATATGTCCATAATAATTATAGTTTGACAACTTATGTCAGACGTTTTATTCCCATGGAGACTAATCACTTTGCTGCCTAGGCAGCAAAGTACTTACTTTGCTGCCTGGACAGAAAAAGTAATACTTTGCTGATTGATATGGGTCTGCAAAATTAATATTTGCTGTCAATCGGAGAAAAAAGCTTTTGTTGACAGTGTCCACTGACAGCTTTATGTTGCATTATATTCACCGACACCGGTCTAAGCAAGGCCACCTACGACCGTGGTCTAAGTCGCCTTGCGAACCCATTTATCTTTAATAATAATTTAGTACGGCGGTCAATCAGCGATATTGGGACCAACCTTGCATTTTTGAGTAGAGCACTGAGATTTGGCACAGTGGTACTGCATACCCATACCTCACTTTTAAGAAGTGGAACCAAGTTTGCAATTACGGGAGAGCAGCGATATAACGGGTTGCATACCTGCCAGGTGCAAATTTGAGAACACCGCTAAACGAGCACACCCGACCATTTCTATGGATGAATGTCACTCACAAATAATACCGGAAGTATTCTGGAACATAACTGCCATCCGCGTGGTGGCAGGTTGCCTACCCTCTAGGCGCAGAAACTAATAAATCCGCAGTCATGTACATATAAATAAAACATAATAATCGATGTATTTATTATTATTTTAACGTAATTTCGTCTTACTAGGAAATTTTTCTGCCGAGGAAACCGACGATTTATTCAATTTGAATAATCGTAACTGCTCCTCTGAAAGCTCTAAGCAGGCTGTCATGACTGTATGGGTGAGACCAGTGCTTAAAGTTTGTGACTGAGAGACTTGGGCAAGGAACTGTGTCAATCCTTGAGCCAATTAAACGAAACAAGCCTCTAATTTTTAGCGATTCTCCAGTTGCAAAGGACAACAATAAGAGCAAACAGCCAAATTATAGCATTGGAAACTACAAGTGATCTGTTCAGTAGATTGTACGTTGCAATCAGTAGAAAACGCCCGGCTAATTTCGACGAGTTCTTCAGCCACGAGAGCCACGAATTTTCACCAGCATTCTCAAGCACAAATGGCAATACGAGGTCTACAGCTAAGTCAGAGGTTTTGAGTCAATGTCTCGCTTGCTCGTCTAAATCTGCAGCAGAATGTTTCAATGCCCAAGCCAAGATTTTGGATGGAGGAGCAATTATACACTTGATGAAGCCGGGTCTTTGTCTCTTTTCTCTGACTGTTAAAAAGTTTCCTGGCATTCATTGAAAGGAGGGAATGTTCTACGGTTTCCCGATTGAATATAGTTTGGGATTTGTAAGTACTTTGAATTAGAAGCCTTTAATACATATAAGATACGTTGTTTGAGTTTAACATAAGTATTTTTGATCAAACAGGTACCTTAAGAAAAACCTGAAGGCGCTGACCTGCGAGAAAAGAGGAATCGGTCCCCAGCTAGAGATAGACACCAAAATGACAAGCTAACTGGATGAGCTTCCTTCGGAATTCCGAAAACAGAACTGATCTGTGTCGCATTCTGGCTAGGAGCATATCTACTTAGACACCAAAAAAATAAGTCCATTCTTGTATCTATCTACATCTGACAATTCCATAACGTCAAACCATGCGGATATTAATATCACTAGACTTACTCCATGTAACCATGAAGAAGCCAACTCTCGCATGTTTATACATCTGGTTCACATGCTAAAATATCGATACAGAAAGGTTCTGATTAGAACATCAGATATAGATGTGGTTGTGTTAGCTATATCATGCTGGGCCAAACTACAAGAGGTTGAGGAGTTATGGATTCACTTAAAGACTGCAAAGCAAGCAGATTCTACAAGATTGAAAAGAATACAGCCTTGGTGGTCTTAAAGCTGCACCCTGAAGTCGCCTCTTTCCTAGAGATGCTGATGCAAGGAGATGTAGAGGATGCAAAGCCTGGTATACCTACATGGCTATGTACGACCCGTAAGTATCCATATCTACAGATACAGATACTAATAAACGTAGGACCTCGACTATACTACAATTTTGCTCTATTCTTTTTTTAATGCAATTTACAGTGTTAAGCAGTAACAAAGCCTCACCAAATGCCGTCGGCCGCTCTTCGCTAAGGGAAAACCCATAGACAGCATTCCTCCGACCGAAGATTTCCTAGATCTCCAAATTTTGAGGGCTTCTTACGAGGCGCAGAAGGCCAGACAAGCGGTCTCCCCAATCCTGAACGACTTGAACCTGCCATCACCGTCAGTGTGCGGCTGGAAAGCCGGCCTGGAAGGAAGGATGGAAGTTGCTCTATAGAACTAACCGCACAAGAGGCTTGTAAAGAAACGCTCGTGTCATGTAATGGGAAATGCAACTGCGCTAAATGTAAAGTACTTTGCCATGAGTTTCGTAGCTGCCTGTGCCCTAAGGACTTTAATTAATGTCAAACAAGTGCCAAAATCTGATATTTATGGCTCAAATTTGTGACGTAATAGATTTTGTATTATTACATTCTGTGATTGCGTTTAGAACAATGAACAAAATCATCCATTAATAACGACATGGAATTAATGCTAAACGCTTTAAATGATGTTGTTAAACTTGCATTAAATACAGCTTTTCTTAATCTTATAATTTTCTGTCTATCTTACAACTGAGGTAACCTAAAGTTAACTGTTTTGAGATTAATATATTTATGAGCATACCAAATTAATTTTTTTTCCCCTTTAAAAAGAGTATATGGGTCCATTGGGAGCTGATCTATTTATATTTTGTCTGTGGAAATGGAGTGACTTACAAAAATCCCTAGCTTAATACTACAAAATCGATTTCAATAATTTCTGCGCCTAGCGGGTAGGCAACCTGCCACCACGCGGATGGCACATGGTCCCGTTACGTTCCAGAACGCCTCCCGTAGTATTGGTGAGTGATAGCTACCCACAGAAACGGTCGGGTGTGCTCGTTTGGCGATTTTCTCAAATTTGCCCCTGGCAGGTATACAATCCGCCATATCGCTGCTCTCCCGTGGTTGCAAACTTGGTTCCACTTCTTAAAAGTGAGGTATGGGTATATACTACCACTGTGCCAAATAGCAAAGCTCTACTCAACTACGTTGGGGTTTGGAACCTTCGGCAACATACACTAAAACAGAGTTTTATCCACAATACCGAAACAGAATATTTGCACTCGACGCGCGTTTCGCTAACCACGTTAGCATCATCAGGAGATGATTAAAACTAAAATTAAAATCTACCTAACTCCCTTTTATACTATTGTTGGCTTAATCAAGCGGAACTAAAAAGAACCAATCCTGGGATCCCACTAGTCACGCTTGATCAACCAATACAATGGACTATACGGAATAGGCCCTCTATCTCTGTTTAAACTATTCTTACATTTAATAATTTCCATACTTTCATATGCGTCTAATAATCTCCTATCAGTTATATTATGAATTAATTTAAAATTTTTAATTGTTATTCTATGATTATTATCAAAAGCATGCTCGGCAACATTTGATTTTTCTGTTCTACCATACTTTAAATGAGCTATATGTTCTTTGAATCTGGTTTGTATAGATCTTCTAGTTTGCCCAACATATTTTTGGTTACAATCCATACATCCAATTTCATATATTCCACTTCTTTCTAATATTTCAATTTTGTCCTTTGGACCACCTAATAATTTCTTAATGTTAAACTGAGTCTGGTATACTAGTTTTAAACCTACTTCCTTAAAAACTTTTTGGAGTCCTCTAGTATACTGAGGATTATACGGTATCGAAACATATTTTTGTATTTTCATCCTGATTAACGAAAGAAGTGGAATCACGAGTGGTCTTTCTAAACAAATGCCTATTAATTAGTTTAATTATTAAGTTAGTATTAAAACCATTAACTTTCGCTATATTCCTAATCGTTTCCTTTTCATTATTAAATCTTTCTCTGCTAAGAGGAAAGTTAACCAAACGGTGTACTAGAAAATGAAAGCTGGCCATTTTATGTTGGTCGCAGTGGAAGGAGTAATTAGGAATATATCGGTTAGTGGCAGTATTTTTTCTATAAATATCAAATTCGAGTGTGTTATTATCGTTCCTAATCACTAAAGTATCCAAAAAAGGTAGCTGGCCATTGTTCTCAACTTCATAAGTAAATTTAATGGTGGGGAAACGGTTGTTTAGTTTTGTTACAAAATCTTCAACATTAGCGGTTTTTGTGTCGAAAATCGCGAAAATGTCATCCACATACCTGTACCATACCCTTGGAAAATATTCGAACTCCTGACTGATTTCATTTTCAAATTTACTCATAAAAAGGTTAGCTAAGAATGGCGACAAACAGTTGCCCATTGCCGTGCCTTCAAGTTGTTGATAATAGTTATTTTTGTATTGAAAATAATTTTGATCCATGCAAAGTTTGGTTAAAGTTAAATATTCTTGTTTGATTTCGTTATCAAAACTATTCATCTCAAGTAATTCACAAAGGTATTGCAAGGTCTGTGGGATTGGTACACTAGGGAACAATGAGCTAACATCAAACGAGATTTCACCTTCATTAAGAATCGTGTCTTTAATTTTGTTTATGAAATCTAAGGAATTTAGTACTCCTGAATTCTGTTGTTTTATAGGTAAATTTTCAAACTGGTTTGCTAGCCACTTGGATATATTATAAGTTGGCGATCCTATTGCCGAGACTATGGGTCGCATTGCCTTCCCAGGTTTATGAATCTTGGGAAGACAATTAATTTGATCAGAAATAAGGTTGTTACAATTCTTAGTTAAGCTCTACTCAAAAATGCAAGGTTGGTTTGACTAACCGCCGTACTAATTAGATATTATTACTATTAAGAGATGTTTTTGCATTAATATGTCGACATTTGAAGAAAAAACAGCATATTTTATTTGGAGGAAAAGTTACTTTTCACGGCTTGCTCTCTATTACCAGCCCCACTCCGTTCGGCTGTTAAACACGAGCGCGCCATGAAAAGTATCACTTTTCCTCCATATAAAATAATATACTATTTATTCGCTTTCAGTCGCACATGCAGATGTTAGCAAATTTATATTTTATTTTATTTTTGATTATACTCGTTTCTCTTGAATAACTATATCTGTACCCCAGAGCCAGAGTAGGTTAAGTCCAGCAGCTTTGTTTTTAAGTAGATTAGTTTAATTAATTTCATATTAGACTTAGTTCTAGGCCTAAGAATAAGTGACATATTGACAAATTTTGTTTTTGAAGTGAAAACTCGCGTCAGGACACGTGGCCTGATCGAAAAATCGTAAGACGGAACGGCGTAGGAGAGGAAGGATCCCCCTCTCTTTCTACGGCTCGGCGAAAATGTCTTCCTGCTCCTGCTGTTTCGTTATCATGTTTGTGTACGATAGCGCAATAAATGAATATTGTATTTAACCACATAAATGATAGTACTTTTATACCAATAAATAAAGCAATTCGTGCGAAATTATTCCCTAACAATTCCAAAATATTCAAAAATGCACAACGTTAATGTTGAAGTTTTCACTTCTGCCGGCACTCCCGGAGTGCAACCCGCTCTTTTTTTTTTGTTTAAATGATTTAACATAGTTTTGTATATACAAAAAGTAAACTTTTTGGATTTAGCTTACATGTACCTATGGCCTTTTGCTAGAAACTTGTGATTAACAGCAGTTATATTTGGCTTAATACACAGGACAAAAAAACACAATGATCATTAAGGTGTTTCGATTTTGACCCGGACAGTTGACTGACCAAATTGTTATTTCCTTGACTTCGTCTGAAACGTTCTGTTCAACTCATTTTATTACACATGATGAGACTTCATTTTCTCCCCGTCCAGCTACGCTTCCATCTCACACCATGCAGAAACTTTTTTCACAAGTTGCATCTTGGTTAAGTTATATGTCCATAGATTTAGGGGAGTAAAAATTCTGTGAATTATACCAATCTGGTGTCGGTAGACATTTTTGGAGGTTAATGACTTGTATGACCTTTTCTTCTAGTATGTTCTCTCTAGCCTATTTTTTATCTGTCGATTTGATTTTTTATCGGTTAGTCGCATCTACAAGATGCTGATCGTATTCAGTTTGTAGCTTCTTTCGTATATCAAGCGATTCCGCCTCACGATTCTGAAGCTTAAGTTGATCACATAAGTCAAAGGTGCCGTTGCCTGAGCTCTTGGATGAATAGTTGTATTCATAGTTTATAACATTTTCACCCTTCCGCTTTTATTTTTTAATTTTAAAATTGTTGTTTTGATTTTAATTGAAATTATTTGAATAAATAAAAGTAAGAGTTAAATGTTCCTTGAGTTACCCTGTCGCTGCTCAGATACGTCTTATTGCGGTGGCACTATAGGGTGTGAGTTCGAATTCTGAAAATTCAATTATGTGTGGGCGCCAGATCTAAAGTAGACTGAAAGATAAGGAAAGATAAGCTAAATTATTGTCAGATTATATTATCCATAATAAGACACCAATGTAAGGAAAGTAATAGCAAGAAATAAAAGATATGCTTTCCCTCACAAATTTTAATAATAATCTTTGACTCTATTGAGTATCTTTTACAAAATTTACATCTGAATTCCAACTACCAATTACATTTGGTATAGGTAAGATAGAATAAGGAATACTTAACAAGCACTGATCCTAGATTACAATATAATGAGATAGTAAATATATATAATTTATAATATATATAAAAATTTTCCATACGACCCTAATTAAAATTAATGGTCCTGATAACCAAATAGCCCACAAATTACAATCAGCCCAATAATAAGTCAAGAATATTTCATTACATAATCCCAAATTAATTCTAATCAAAATGTTTTACCAATTAACTATTTAATTTAATAACTATAACTTCGATTACCTATGATATTTAGAAAATCTGTCAAAATCGGGAGATAATTGTAAAATCTATTAGACGTCTCTGAGAGAAATCCATTTTACATTAAATTTAAGGCTTACCCTTGCAAAATTTAAATATAGCCAAATAATATCACTACTTGCTATGTAGTAACTAGAGTAAAGATAATTAACAAATAATAGTTTACAAAAATTTACAAATGGAAAGTTCCAAGATTAATACCGAGTATGTACTGAGTATTCAATCACTATAATACATAGTACTCATTAAAGATAATTATTTTGATTGATCAGATTAAAATCCAAGTTGGGAAGCTTAAAGTTAAAGATATATAATTTCGTTTTGAGATACGGTAAGATAAATGTACAATAAGATAAATGTACAAGGAAGTTACGAAGCTTAAAGTTAAAGATATATAATCACGTTTTGAGATATACGGTAAGATAACTGTACAATAAAGATAAATGTACAAGATTAATCAATGATAAGATAAAGGTATGATAAATCTATGAGATACGGTAAAGATACTGACGATAAAGGTAAGATAAATCTATGAGATACGATAAAGATACTTAAACTTAAATTTTGAAATGTTGGTTTTTCTGTTAAGAAAGATCAAATAATGAGGAATTGTGCAAACATTTCTAAAAAAAGATCACTTATCTTTTTGGGATTCCAGACGAGAATGCTCAGGGCTCCAAACGCTTCTTCAGCAGAGTGGTTTCACAACCACGGAGTCATCCCGACCATTTAATCTCCACTTCCCAATCAACAATTACATTGCTACCCATCAGGCTACGATTTAGGAATGGAGCTGCGTCCTGGAATCTCCCGATCCTCTCCTATAGTCTCCTCATTTGCCCATATGAATTGAAATTAAGTACTATGACTCGAACCAGTTCAAACTAAGGATTCCATTAAAGTTGGAGTTACAATTAGAGTAAAGTTAGGCAGAGTTAAGAGTAAATTTCAAGGTAGAATTAAGAGCCTGAAATAAAATAAAACGAACATCAGACGTATCAAAATGGCATCCTCGTGCTGCTAAAAAACTCGCCGTCACTGAAATAATTACCTGTTGGTCGGCTCTCATTCACTGTCGGCTAATCCAATCTAAAATGCCATGCAGTCAAAAATTATTATAATCCAGCCTAGCTGCCATCAAATTCCAGGGAAATAAAAAAAAAACATTTTGACGCCTTCGTCACCGCCTATACACATTTTAGGCCTGAAGGGCTAATCGAAAAGGGACTCGTGCTTCAGAATCAGCAACCATCGGTTTTATTCACCCAGACTCACAAAAACTGATGACACGAAATCACCCTACAATACCCGAGTCGACACGAGGTCAATTCAAATACCGCCAACTAAGTAAACATGAACTCACTTCCTAATTAGGAAATTCCGCAAAAAACTCGATAAAATCTCCTTCACAAGACATTCTGAATTATGTAACTGTCAAAACAAAGCACCTAGTTATGTCACAAACTAAATAAAAGCTGTAAAATTATTAGATGCACATTAAATTCAAGATACCGGCAACCATATATACTTGTATGCCTGCAGTCCAGAAGCGTAGACAAATCAATTACATTAAAAAGAATTCCAATGGTGTGCTAGATTATATTGAAGTTTGCGAATGTAAGAAAATAAATGAATTGTTTTTGGATATTTAACCGCGAATTGTTACAGAAAATTCAAAATTACTGACATTGGAACGAGCATATCCAAATGATTGTTCCATCTCCGAGTATCGCCACTCCTTTGCAATACTTTCGAATACAAAACCACGTTCTTTACGCTATTCTAAGTAAAGTCTGTATATCCTACTTATATTTAAATGATTTCCCAGGTATTTATTTTTCGTTCTTTCCCGAGA
>JAEQML010068764.1:0-18017 GCA_016904865.1 Pissodes strobi | reverse complement strand
GTGAAAAATGTATGTTTCTTCACAATAAATATTTCTAATAATTTACAAGTTTTTAGTTTTACTATTAAGTCAAAGCAGTTACAGTTGATATGGAGTCAATTTTGGATTATAGGTGGTAAACTTGCATGAACGTCTTCCGCATTTTGCTTAGGGTTCTTAATGTATCCATCATTGTGAAATGCGCTATTGAAATAAAATACAAAAGAACCGAGCTTCAACTTTTTCCCCCTATCCTTATTCCTTATCAAATCCATTGCTATACATGGCAACGTGACAATACTGAGAACTTTGTGCCATTTTACTAAACTTTACAATGTGTATTTGCCGCTTGTGGATGCATTTTTATTATAGCAACGACGCGACGGTATTTATTGCATGCAGAAGTCCATTTGTCCATTGTGCTGGCATCAAGGGTTCTCAGTAGATGGTCGGCAATTTCCGTGTCCCCTGAGCCCTCGAATTCTTCGTACAGACGTTTGCATTCCTCGCACTATCCAGGCAGTGGCGGCTCGTGAAGTTTTACATAGGTAGTGCGCAATTTATGTAGGTTTTTTCGTACGGATAGGGGGTTGCCCGCTGCAGGCGCCGCCGGAGGCTTACCCGCCGAAGGCGGAAAGTTTTGGGGGTGCCACGCTCATTTTTTACCCAATACTCGTTAAAATCGTTTAAAAAATGAATTCGGCGCCCTCTTGAATGGTAATTGTTGCGCACTAAAAGAAATTAATAAGTAGGTACTTATCGATTCCAGAAGAGTAAACCATCAATCAATCATCAAATCAGGAGAAGTTCGAAAACGTTAAAAAATATATCGGTTTGATGGCAAAAAAGTGTTATTAAACATCTTTTTGTCGATGGTTAGTTAGCCCTTCGACTTTGCCGTTTCCTAGCTTTAAAGTGAAATTCCATTCGCCACAAGATTTCGGGGGTTAAAATGTCTGGTGAAAGACCGACCATCCTTTTTCTTGGCACATGTTTGGTCTAATTTTAAATCCGGCATCGGTCGCCCTAACCTCTTTATTTCAATCGTTTTATTCAGATCCAATAGAGAAAAGTTATTTTTAATAATATTGTCAACTGAATTTATGCCCCCACTGCAATTGTCAGAACCCGAACTACTAGCCATGACAGTAGAATAATAGTATATAAATAAAAATATAAAACACTAAACAATATTACGTACACTAAACTCACGAGTTTACATGCAGCTAATTAACAAGCGTCAACGAACCGAACAAAACAAAAATAAATTCACGGCTCGACTGGAGTATAATACCATAAACCTAATTACTCCGTAATACAGAATAATACTTATAATAGTAGTATGTAATATTCGCTCTAAAAAACTATTTACCTCCCACTTTTTCCACACAAGCTGAATTTTTCAGGACCTATAATAAATGTGTTGCATCAGCCGTAGCTTGAAGGCGAAGAGGCTGGACATATTTAATTAGGGCGTAATCCCATGACGTCTCTCATTATTTATTGTTATACCATTGTTAGTTTATAAGCAAGAAATATGGGATTCGCTCTATTACCTTGTCAAGACATAAGCGAAACTTTTATAAAGAATATTTTTTTTTCATTTAGGCCTTCCCTTTTTGTTAATTGAGTGTTATATTTAAAAATAACTATTTTTTAATTAAATTTTTGCACGGTTGAAACCGAGATATTTACATTAAAATTTTTTTTCGGCCATATGGGCTAATGCAAATGATTTTTTTTGAATAATTATCAAAAAGTACTTCCTACACAGACCTTATTGTGCATTGGACCAAAAAATAAGTATTTTTTCCTCTATACGATGGTACCAATATCTCGATTTTTGATGATAGTGTCCTTTTGTGGAGTCTAATATTACCTCCGGAATAAGGGTTATCTTATCATGTACTTTCATCCCTGAAAAAATCAGCTTGTGACACCATACTATATACGCAAGAATTGCAAATTATCACTAAATTAAGCTGCAAAGTGCGGATCTAAATAGCGCACGGATGAGCCTTGACTTCTCGGGATTTTACGAACATTCCCGACCGTTTTGCATGACGAAAATGCATTTAACAAGAGCGCCGAACACTAGCGCACGGCAGATTTAAACTAGTTGTGGTTACGGACGGAGGCCGCCGTTGGACGCTCTGCGTTTTGATCGTCGCCGTCGTGCCTCGATTTCGCTCTTATAAATAATAATATATTCTGCGGCCAGTGGAGATTCAAAAATATGTACATTCGCAAATTATAGTTAGTTTATGTTAAATTTTATGTAGGGAAGATTTTATTTTTCCGTTTACTTTCGAAGGCAGTGCGCGCGCACGGGCGCACTTATTGAGAAGCCGCCCCTGTATCCAGGGATATACTCCTTGCGGTAACCTCGGGGGATATGATACGAATCTGTGGTAGTTTTTAACCTTTGGCTGGATGAAACGGATGCACTTATCAAGTTCCGCTGCATAGGAAGTCCAATTCGCTTTTCCGAAGTTCCATCGTGGCCTGGGAACTGAATCCACCACTGGTATCTCGATTCCCATCGCAGTCACAACGGGGCGGTGTTGAATGTGAGGAAAGTCTGCCAATGCCTATACAGTGCGTGAGCTGGGTAGAGATTGTGAATGTGAATTACTTGATACAAAACAGGGATATGGATTGTAGCCCTTGCGCACCGACATCTCCTTGAGAAAAGCGTTGGCTTACCTTTGGCATTGAAAACCAAGTAGAGGTTGTTGGTTTCGGCCCAGTCTGCGAGTTCTTCTCCATGTTCATTATTGTTCTCATATCCCCAAAAATTATGGTGGCTATTGAAATCTCCTACATAGATGGTTGAATTTTTGGATGGGATTCTTATGACATTAACGGGCCATGAGATTGTAGGCAGTTTGTAGATGTTACAATAGCCAAATTGTTGGCTTTTGTAGTAATTGTAAATATATCTTCGTCGGAGCTACACTCGATCAGTTCGAAATTTTGCATGTTCTGCCTTGTATGTTGCGGTGCCATACACGGCACTGTAGGTTGCCCCAATCAAGCGATATACAGAAATCTTTCCTCTGCTGAGGAGCTTTATCTTCTGAAGAGGTATGTGTCTCGTGAATGGCTACGATGTCAATTTTGTTTTCATTGAGTATTTTAGATAGGGTTTCTCCCTTTGCCCTACTAATACCCTCGATATTTAGTTGGCATATTCGTGCAGGTCTGATGAGTTCACATCTACTACTAGACGCTATCCAGTGTGCACCACGAGGAGGAGAATTAACATTACACGTTAATAAGCAGTACATATTTAACTTGTAGATTATCTATTAAAACTTCCTATTAGGTCCATCTCCTCTTTTCAGTTTGAGAGAGAGGCTGCTCATGTATTTCTAAATAATACACGCGGTTTTCACCATAATCGCAATCGAGAAAATGTAGGTAATGGGAAAGAAATCCGTTGGTTTCAGGTACACGTGCATAAGCAGTAGATACATATTTAATTTGTAGAGTATCTATTAAAAGTTGCTATTAGACCCATCTCCTCTTTCCATCTTGGATAGACAACTGATGTTGAATTTCTTAATAATACACGCGGATTTGCGATAATCGCAATAAAGTAAATATATAATGGGATGGAAATGAATCCATTGTTTCATATACACGTGCATAAGCAATACATTTTTAACTTGTAGATTACCTCAGATACATTCGTTGCTTGTTTGATTATTAAAAGTTGCTATTTTCCTCTTTTCAGTTTGAGGGAGAGGCAGCTGATGCAGTCTTTCTAAATAACACACGCTTATTTCACAATAATCGCAATCGACTGCATATAATGGAAAGGAAATCTTTTTTTTTAGATATACGTGCGTATTTAACGTGTAGATTATTACCTAAGTATTAAAACTTGATATTAGATTCATTTCATGTTTTCAGTTTGAGGGAGAGACAGCTGATATTGTATTTCTGAATAATACTAAAAAAGAGACCGGATGCTTTGGAATCCTATTTATTCATTGCATTATGTATGTCAAGTCAGTCAAGTCAAAGTGCTTTATTGTAAAGAAACAATTTTTTAACCCTAACATATGTAAAAAACAAGACAATAAAAACAACAAAAACACTTATCAATTAAAAAGAACAAGACAAAAGCAGTATAAAAGTTTAAGCTTTAAAACCTACAGACGATCCATAAAAAATCATTTAGGCTGTAGTAGGCTTTTGGGATTAAAACCCTTTTTAGTGCCCTTCTAAAATGTCCAGTAGTTGGTGATGCTTTTAACATATTAGGAAGGAAATTAAATATATTTTTTCCATTATATATGATAGATCACTGGCAGAGGCGAATCCAGGGGAGGGGCTATGGGGTTGCAGCCTCCCCCAGAAACAAACCCAGATACTTTTTTGGAGTAACACTCACTAAACTTGTTCCAGTTTTTTCTCAATTTCTCTTCTTTTAAAAAAACTTGGGAACGTTGCTTTGGGCGCTGAAAGTATCGAATGGCTCGAACCATGATGGCCGAGTTTCATACTATCGTATTTCTATATTCGTCCCATTTTTGGATGCCATGCATTACAGAAATTCAGAATAGGTTTTTAGTTCATAAAGATATTCTATCTTCCTTTACCTGTTTGGTATCTAGCTCCGGAAAGAAATTATTCTGACCTATTGGTAAAATTTTATGAAAATGACTTACTTGAAAATGGTACCCTTATATATAATATTTTTTTCTGTGGCACAGGCAACTAAGTGAATTTATAGACACTAAATCGTCGGTTATCGAAATGCTGGGTAAATGTAATAAAGATATATTTTCGAACATACACGAGCTTCTTAAAATTGTTGCAGTAATACCAGTGACAACAGCAACTGCGGAAAGGAGCTACAGTACCTTGAGAAGATGAAAGACGTACTTGAGAAATACAACAGGGTAAATAGGCTCACCTCTTTGGCACTTATATATTTTAATATCGACATAAATGTTAACAAGGTGTTCAACAAATATGCCTAAAAGCCGTTAGCGTCGAATACATATTATATTGTGATTTGTTATAATAATTATGTTATTTGAGAATAATAAATAAATTTATACTATTTTGTATTTCATCGTCACGTTTCTAAAAATCTTAATTCAAGTACCTAACATATAAATAAAAGATTAAGAAACCACCTTATGTCAATCTAATAGAATTTGGGGACGTCGCGATAATATCACTTTTTATGACCTCAGCCCCTCCCAGACCAAATTCCTGGATTCGTCACTGATCACTGGACCATTGCCTTCGTTGGTATTCGTAAAGGCAAATCATGTATCTGCCTTGTAATCCTTTGCGGTTGGCGAGCATGTGCAATATGAAGGTTCTTAAAAATCAATGACGCAGTCTCAATTATGTACAGAGATGGTAGGGTAAGAAGACTTAAATCAATAAAGTATGGTTTACACACTCTTTGGTTGATATTGGCTATCAAGCGAACAACTTTTTTTGCAAGACAAAAAGTATATTTTGCAAATTGTGCGTACTTGCTCCCCAAAAGGGAATACCATACCGGAGATGTGCCTCAAATAATGAAAAATAAACCATTCTAGCCATCTGTTGACCTAGTTCCTTTCTCACCACTCTCACCGCAAAGTATCCAGAAGACAACGCCTTACCCAACCCCAAGATATGCTCCTCAAAACGAAGCTGTTTATCAACCCTAAGTCCCAGAAACTTAGACACTCCAGAACTCTGAAGAGTGCTACCTCAAGATAGACATCCTCCAGATCACAACTAAATGCAAGAACATTTGTCTTATCAGCATTGAACGCAAGGCGATTTGCATCACACCAATCCTTAATATTTCTTAGGTCAGCTGATATACATGAGCCAAGTCCCCCAACATCATGCCCATGCCATGATACCGCGGTATCGTCGGAGAACATTGTGAAACTTCCACCAATTTCGACGCAAGTCAAGTCATTGATATAAATCAGGAACAAGAACCAACCCCTGAGGGACTCCTCTGACTCCACCCTCAATGCTGATGACCTATCTCCACCCGACACAACCGACTGAGTACGACCATCCAAGTAGGATTCAAGTCAGGCCAAGCCAGTACCGCGGAACCCATAGCACTCAAGCTTTGTCAGCAGTATTCTATGATCAACGCAGTCGGAGGCCTTTGTCAGATCACAGAACCCTACCGCCACAGCCTCATGCCCATTAATACCCATGTATAAATCTTCCAGGAGGTTTTGAACAGCGTCATGAGTCCCCCTAGACTGTTGGAAGCCAAATGGGCATGGTGTCATGGCGTCAACGTTTTGAAGATAGTTCCACATTCGTCTTAACAAGCCGTTCAACAATTTTTGAAAGTGTAGACAATAAAGAGATTGGACGATAGTTGGAAGGTTCTTTACGGTCACCACCCTTATAAAATGGTATTACCATAGCTGACTTTAGGCAAGACGGAAATATGCCCCTATGTCAGCCGTCATGAATGGCAAATATCAAAGTCTCCAAAGCACAATCTGGTAGCCTTAGTAGCACCTCTGCAGAGATACCATCTTCCCCATGAGATTTCTTGTTCTTTAACGCAAGTATGGTTGCCTTTACCTCATGGAGATCTGTTGAGAGAAAAATAAACATTTCTCAAAAATTGGAGAGGGTTGGCATTTGTAGCAATTTTCTGGATCAAGGTACTTGCAACGTTACAATGTATGTACATTATTCATATATCAGCTAAACTATACTTACATCACATCTAGTGCCGATTTTCTGCCTTGGCGTGTGTTGGGGCAATATTTATTTACGGTGTGCAAATTAGTGTATTAAGTGAGACTTTATCTGCCTAATTTGTTTGCCAGGAGCGCCAAACTGGATAGAACACATCCAACCCCAAGCCTACACCTAGGCTGACCAGAAATGTTTAGAGGCAAAAGAGTATATATGCAAGAAACCAGCCAGGACCCCTGCTGGATGCAGAAAATTTTTGGGGTGCCACGCCGAATGTTCACCCAAAAGTCGTTAAAATTGTTACAAAAAGAAAATGATCGTGGGGCGCCATGCGACCAACTTATGGGGCCCACCTGAAAAATGTGTGGTGACCATGCCCAGCCCAAACTTTGTGAATAGAAATTATTTTTGCCGTTATTTTTTTTCCTTTCCAAGGAAAAATATGATCGCTGAGTATTAATATAGAGAACAAAACGAACAGCCCACACAGTGTAAGGTACACTAAAATTCTAACAACGGCAGTTCCCAAATTTAAACAGTTATGAAATTAATGAACGAATGAAGAATGAGTGATATTATAGGGGGGTGTTAATACACTGCGACCTGTACAAATCTATTGTATCCCCCTTCCATTGTGCTTCCGTTGAGGTGATTCTCAATCAGAGTACCTCATTCAGGTTCAGTGCATTGCAAGTAGTCTGAATAGTTCTATGAATGGAAGTTCCTCATGTTCGAAGATGCAGCACCCGAAGCAGGCCATTAGCCTGTTCGCTACCGCCTCGCAACCGGCAACTGTCCTCATTTTCAATTTTATTCTCTCCAAGTGCCTTCTTTGCCTTCTTAACCGGCAGTGGCCCGTAAGAAAGCCGGCGAGGGTGCGGAGATTGTTCTTCTCGTTGTTCTTACTCAGTGTTATAAGGTGTTTTGATCTTCCTAGGAGAGGGGGCCCTAGAAGCATCTTTAATATTGCCTTAATCCTGGCGTTCCCATAGGCTGATCCATTTGGTTGGCTCGTCTTTCGTGAATTCTTCCTTGTAGGTGTGCGGCCCTATGCCACAGAAGGGTTTTGGTTCTAAAAGCGGAGTTGTACTCCTGCTTTTTCCAATTGGTCTGCTTTTTCGTTGCGTTGGTCTAGGAAGGCGAAGAGTGCGCTTTATTTCTCATTTAGAGTGTCTTGTATCGTGCTGGTCAATTGAAACAGTATGATCTCTGTGGACCTGCCCGTTCTGCATACATGCTGACTTGCATTCAATGGCTGCGTTTCTAAGGTAGTGGATCTGATGTAATTGTCTACTAACTTCTGCATCGTCATGAGTAAGAATGACGTTATACTGATTGGTCTAAAGGATTTGGGGTCTGTGCCATGCCATCATTCTTTCCTACCTTCAGGATGAAGGTGACTTTCGCCTGGTGATATCAACAAGGTGTGGCAAAATTTGTCTTATTCCCCTTTATAATAGGGGCTGGGAAAATTTCATCCACTCCTGACTTTTCCCTCTTTTGCCATGACCTTGTGTAATCTCGCTGCAAATGGAGTAGAGGCGATCCTTTCGCAGAAGGCTCTAAGGTTATTCCTTTTGGCCTTTTGGATTTCGTTAAGCAATTAAGTTAAGCCCAAAAAAATTCAATTTCAATAGAATAAATATTTTAAATAAAAGTTGTTAAACAGAAACTTTCCATGACAAAATTCAACAGGCATTTTTTTAAAATATAAAAAGATATAATATTTGGCGAGGGGTGGCGTATAGACATTTTCAAACAACCAACCAGATTATCAAGAGTTGATTTTTTTAACAAATTCGCCTTTTTGTGACGGAAGCTCAGGCTCTTGGAATAAAGAGTATATCGGACAAGAAAAAAGAGTATATAGTATCTGATGTTCAAAAAGAGTATAATACTCTTAAAAAGAATATATCTGGTCAGCCTACCTACATCTGGTATGTTGTGTCTAGTTTACAAACATAAACTTGTGGCACGAGTTTAGAATATCGCTGATCAAGTGCTGCTATCTGCTATTAATATTATTTATCAGAACAGGGTGAAGGCAAAACTGAATCCTATGCCAAATCCTCATCTATTTATGATATCATCATTGTTTTTTTTATATAACGGAAAATCATGAACCAAGGTTCATAGAGAGATTGCTCATGAACCATCGCATTTCTTTCCTGCCAGTTTGCAACCGACAATACGCGAATGTAAAATGAAGGTCAACTACATTATTGATTTATTTTATTCCTTCCCTTTCACAGTTCCGTTATCCTTGCCATTATCCTTACATTTTTAAACCTTTTCAAAATGTTAAGTTTCATTGTAAAAATGCATGCAGTTAATTATACTGTTATTGCATAACTGATCTCGCCAAGTGTTTCTAAATTTTAGTGCTTAAGGTAAGAAAATCAACATTTTATTGCAGTATTCAAATTATTGTATTATTCAAACAATAAAATGTCAATGAGAAACCGCTTAATTCTGAAGTAAATTTAAAATACTTTCAAAATTAAGCAAAGCATCTCTGAAACATTGCTTAGCTTCATCAGTGTCTAATCGAGCACAGAATTCATCGCACTTATTTTCTTGATACACTTTAACAAAATGAAAACATTTTTTTATGGTGGCACCAATATATAGAATATTAACGCTCACTTTGAATGAGTCTATTCGAGTAATAAATGGTATAGCACTAGTCACCAACTTATGAGGTCCATGCCTACATCTGATTATGGCAATTCTTGTCAATTCATTGACATATTTTGCTTGAAAACCTGAACGGATAGCAGCTACTCCGAAGTCTCCGTGAAGTTGTTGAACTTTATTCTGTATACTTTGACTTACAGCGTATTGGTGCAGCCTTAAGGGTTGAGACTCGCTGTAGTTTCTGTGGTCTCTCGGTTTTATCTCTACTACTATATACCTACAACAAAAAAATTTAATTTGAATGTGGCCTATAATAGGTACCAATATATTTATAAGAATTCTTGCTTACCGGTTTTTAAGTCGAACCATAGCAAAAAATGTAATATACCATATATAGCTTGTAGTATCACCGATTATATTAATTTATACTGAACCTAAACAGAAAAAGAAGGTATTATTGTTTGTATTGCTTATTTTTACTTAACCTCACTTTTTGATTCAGGATCTCAACATTACTATTTGGAAGAGGTGATTTCAGGGTTGCCTACTTTTTCGTTTTTACATTCTATTATTTCAGAATTTTTATTGATGAATTTGTCCTTTTTATATTTAACATTTTGTGACTTGTGGTTGATTTTTATAGTGGTTTTAGCTATTCTATATATAATATCTCCATTTAAGTATGCTTAGATTGCTTAGTTTTAATGTACTTTTTATCTCTAGATATTGCAATATAAGGTTAAAAATTCGCTTTTTTATAGGTAAGTACCTCCATGTAGGCTGGTAGGATTAATTTTCTTTTCTGTCTTCGCTAATTCGCTATATAAACATTACAAAGTTTTTATAAAAAAATGGATTAGCACTTGCCGTCGGACAGGTGTACCTACTTCAAGCGTTCAAGAAAAATATGATATAGCTAAAAATACGCGCCAGTAAAAATTTTTAATTTGCGCATTCGCCACTATCTCAAAAATATATTTTTTTGTCATATCCTCTAAATAGTGCAGGCTCCAATGGGTTCCTCGTTTGCAAAATCTGCAGACCGCAATCTGTTTTGTGATTTGTGTATCTGAGACCTTTGCAGTGTTGCCAGATCAGTTTTACAGTTAGGTAGTAGATTGATGTAAAAAAAATAGTAGATTGATTTAAAAAATAGTAGATTACAAATTCACTGTCTAGCTTTAAAAAAAAAACATACCTATTCATGGTAAAACTGAAGTAAAGCAGAACTAATACCACTAACAGTAAACTAATAACACCTGTTATTCAGTCGGGTTTGAGTAAACACACCGACACAGACACACAAGTGACAAATCGTAAGTAAAATGCTAATGACATTTAAACGATTCAAAGAACGAGCCGGTGAATCCTATATATGTATATATATATAGAACTAGTGGTGGGTGCCATCTTTTCTGCTTCAAAATAGAAACGTAATTCCACTTCGCAAAAATAATTAAAATGTTATGTTAGAATTTTAAGATTTCTGTTTAATTTTTTAATTTTTTCTTGTAGTTTTAGAATATTATTCAAGTATTCTGTTTTTCTCTAAATAATAGTAGAATTTACCTTTAAGAAAGTAGAATAGTAGCCAAAGGTCAAAAATAGTAGATCTACTATAAAAATAGTAGATCTGGTAACACTGGACCTTTGTCTGTATAAAAAAGCATGTTGCCGCGCGCGCGCATGGTGCGATTGCCGTTTCGCCCCCCCCCCCACTATTTTACCTCCGGCATAAACTAGAAACGTTAGGTTGCCGAGGAATGTGGTATCGCAGAAAAAATAATTCATAAAATCTGACGACTGATTTGGGTTCTTAAGACAGTACCTTCATCGGAAACAAAGTCCCCAAAAATCCCCGCATTGGAAAATTTACAAGAGCCAATGGAGATATTACAATTTTAATGTAAACTACTAGAAAGTGAAATTGTCGTTCACGGCTCCAAGGGGTCATCTGATCATGGTTCAAACGTATCTTTTTTTTTAAGAAAAAGTAATTTTTCAACCCGGAAATGATAATTTTCCCCAATCGGGAAAAATTCTCCGGAAATGGCTAAAAGACTGAGCAAAATGGGCTTATCTGATCAGTTTTCACGCTGACGCGCATCTTGTGTCCGTGTGCGTGTGAAGGCACGTGCACTGGCCTTTGCGCGAAGGTGCGCGTGCGGTTTTAAAGGAAATGAAAATGGGATAATTGAGTTGTTTAAAGAGAAATAAGGGCACATCAGCCCTTGAAAATATTTAATCAGTATAAATATTTATATTAAATATAGCAGTACCACTTAATATTTAAAAGATATGTGGACATACATTTTCCTGAAACAGTAGTATAAAAGCATGTATGTACAGTTAGATCAGTATGGCTAGAAGTACCATGACTTGACAATTTCACAAATAATTATGAAATAAAAAAAAATTTAATTACTCTAAACGCCATCTGGGTCGTCGGGGACTTCTTCATTATGAAGCAATTCTGCATGAACACTCTCCACTACTGTGTTCAATCCCCTCGGACCGGCATCCACATAAATCATACATCTGGACTTCCACGCAAATCTGATACTTAATTAAGCTGAAGAGACTCGACAGGGCAAGCGCACAAGACGCGCTGGGTTGTCCAGTTTTCTCCAGCCGTACTTAGTTGCGTCCAGCTTTGTTCCTGTCCCAAGCCATTCTTGAACTTAAAAAATATCAACCTAATTAATATTTTACTAATGCAGAATGCTTTACCCTTTTATTTTTCTTCAAATTACCTGCAAGTGCACGCGCAATGACTGTTGTCGAGCAGCTGCAGGGGGCAAAGTTTTCAGCTGCAAGTCAGCATCTAGCTTTTGCGTGGCGGCTACACTTGTTGTAGAGGGTGTAGCGAAGGTCATCTAGGGTGGCATATTTCGCTCCTCTGTATAAAGCAAGAAACAATTTCTTACCGCAGGAGACGATCCTCTCCAAATCTGCTCCGGGCTTATTAAAAACTCCAACTTCGTTGCCCTGGAGAATTTTCAATGTTGATGCCTTTCCTTTTCCAAAAACTGCTGGCATTGTATCACAGCCGGGAAAGGCGTGAGCAAAGAGAATGGCTGACTTGACATTGTCAAGGTGCTCCTGTATCAATTCGATGTTCTGTGCCTCTTCCATAAGCCCCTTTATCGAAAAATCACAACTTCTGGGCTGATGTGCCCTTATTTCTCATTAAACAACTCTTTTATCCCATTTTCATCTCCTTTAAATCCCCATGCGCGCTCTCGCGCAAACGCCACGGCACGCGCCTTCACACGCACACATACTCACACATTTAACACACTCACAACACACGCACGCACTCCCAAGATGCGCGTCAGCTTGAAAATTGTCCAGATAAGCCTATTTTGTCCCCCTTTTATTAAGCCACTTCGGGTGAATTTTTTTCCTGATTGGAAAAAATTGTCATTTTCGGATTGAAAAAAAATTTTTTTTCAAAAATATATTTTTGAATGATGACCAGATGACCCCTTGGTGCCGTGAACGCTAATTTCACTTTCTAGTAGTATAAATTAAAATTGAAATAATTCCATTGGCTCAAAATTTGTAAGAAAGTAAAACACTGTTTTGAAAATTAACTATAATTTTTTTCTATGATTTTTTTATTCAAATTAAACGTATTCTACCTACTGACTTGTGGTGTGTTATATTTATAACCGAAAAAAGTATACATACAGCCTTAAACATTCGTTTTTAATAGTCCCATGATGATGATTAATACTTTTTCGAAGTATGCTAACAATGTTAACAGCAATGGAGAAGGGGAAGGGGGAGAGAGAACGTACCACAACACTCACTGGCAACATCATTCATATCGATGTATAAGATCAGTACAGCACATATCAGAAGTCAGAATGCGGTCTGCATATTTTGCATACGGAACTCCACTGGGAGCCCGGTCTAAAATATATTGAGCAATGGCACAGCCAACGCGCCGCCGCGTCTCCGCGCGCCGCAGCCGGCGCCGCGCCGTCGCGTCGCGAACATGTTTATTTTTCGCATTCTTCATTTTATAGAAAAAATATCACATGGTCTAAATTTGGCCAAAGTTAATATTAAATTAATACTCATATATAGAACGAATAAATCTGATTTCGCACCGACCATTGCACTTTTATACAAGCAAGAAACAGTTAAAAAGAATAAAAAATTATAAAAACTAATATAGTAGATAAACAAGTAAATATATGCACAGGAGCTACATTTTAAATTTGGTAGGCGCAGGGTTGCTAGTCCCCCATCGGGCGCCTCTCCAGGTGGCGGATAGGGAAATGCCTCCCAGATATGGGTGGTACCAAGGAAACGAAATACTCGTGGCGGACCAAACTAGCACTGAGCAGTGGCAGCTGGCTGTCTCAAAACTGTCCACAGGCATAAGTTTGAGAAACATTATTGGCTGTGTTTCGGACAGCAAACGGCGAAGTGGCATCCACTGAAACGGCGTTTGTACAGTGGTATAGAAGGCAACGGAAAACCACTACACTAACTTCCCAGGAAAATCTTCATGGCTGGAAAAACCACAAGAATGGTCCTCAGTCGCGGGCAGACCTTCGCAATGTTCAGAGGGTGCGAAGTATGTTTGAAGCGGCAAAAATTCATAACACAATAAAGGAAATGAACAGATTGAGTATTGACATGATGGGTATCAGCGAAATGAGATGGCGAGGAAATTGAGATTGCCAGATAGGAGATCATGTGGTGTATTATGCTGGAAACGAAGAGAGAAATCACCGACAGGGGAGTTGGATTTATCATGAGGAAGGAGTTGAAGTCTTCCATTATTAGCTGCCTGCCATACTCTGACAGGGTTATTTTATCTTTGACATAAATCTTATCCAAATATGCCCCTACAGCGGACAAAAGTGAAGAGGAAGTGGAAGGCTTCTATGCTCAAATAAAAGAAGTACTTAAGAACGTTAAAACAAGAGAAGTAAACATAGTAATGGGGGACTTCAATGCTAAGGTTGGACACGGAAAGCAGGACGAAATAGTGGGTGACTTTTGTCTAGGACGGAGGAACGAAAGAGGAGATAGACTGGTACAATTCTGCAGAGAAGAATGCATGGTAATAACAAATACAGTGTTCAAACTACCACCAAGACGCTTGTACACTTGGAAAGCACCAGCGGACAAATAACGTAAGAAATCAAATAATCAGAGGTTTCGAAACAGCATAATATCGGTCAAATCTTACCCAGGAGCAGATGTTCCATCTGATCACACTCCCATAGTCTGCGTACTGAGAGCTAAACCACGAAAGACACAGTTTACCCAAGTCACACAGAATAAGAAAAATATGATGTCGACAAGCTGCGAGATAAGGAAATACAACATGCAGTGGAAAGGACGATAAGTGCAGAATTACAAAAGACTGTAGGACACTCAAATAGAATACACGTGGACAGCTTTCAAAGAATCGGTGACCGAGGCTTGTGGTGAGCAATTCCTGACTCCTCCTAAAAATCGACAAAAGAAGAAGCAGTGGATGACCGACGAAATCTTACAGATGATGGAAGACAGACGCAAGGTGAAAACTGCCAACCCCATATAGTTTATCGACAAATTCACAGTGCCATTAAACAAAAAATCAGAGAAGCTAAAGAAAGATGGATGAGCGAGAAATGTCAAGAGATTGAAGAACTTGATTGTAAGCCTGACGCGTTTAATATGTACAAAAAGATCAAAGAAGTCACAGGCAGACACAAAAAAAGAACAACAGAAATCATTATGGATGAACAAGGCAAGCTTGTCTATGAAGTAAACGAAAAACTAAAAACATGGCAGAAATACATACTTGAACTCTTCAAAGATGATCAGCGTCCAGAAAAACCTGACAAAACAAACAATCCGGAAGGCCCAGTGATATCGTTTGACGAAGTTAAACATGCCATTAAAAGCGATAAAACCAGAAAATCTCCTGGTCCCGACCATATATCAGCAGAAGTGCTTAAGATCATCTTGTGGTGACTATGGCACCATCAGTCCTATGTCAGACGTGTTAAAAATCTTTCTTAACATGCCCGCCTATATAATAAATGCGAAGAACATATGGGCGAGTCGCAGTTCGGATTTCGCAACGGCATCGGTACTCGACAGACATTATTTGCCATACAAGTTCTTATACAATGCTGTAGTGATATGAATTGCAACGTTCACATGTGCTTTATAGACTATGCTAAAGCTTTCGACCGCTGTCAATACGAAACAATGGTAAAAGTTCTTCGTGAAACGGAAGGACATAAGGATCATTGCCAATCTATATTGGAATCAGAAAGCAACCATAAATCTTGAAAATAATGAATCGGACGCCATAGAAATCAAACGCGGAGTCCGACAGGGCTGCATCTTATCACCCTTATTGTTCAATCTCTACTCGGAGAAAATATTTAGGAAGGCACTAGAAGACACCACAGACGGCCTTAAGGTGAATGGCGAGTTAATCAACAATATCAGATATGCCGACGACACGGTTTTACTGGCCGATATAACTTGAAGGGGCTACAAGAACTTACAAACAGAGTTACACACACAAGCGAACAATACGGGCTGGAACTGAATATTAAGAAGACCAAATACATGGTTTCATGGTTATAAGTAAGTCCCCTAATCAACGCGGTGCGATGTATTGTAAAAACGAAGCTATCGAGAGAGTGCGTAGTTTTACTTATCTTGGTTGTAACCTCAGTGAATCGTGGGACCACTCCAAAGAAATAAAGTGTAGAATAGAAAAGGCTAGAACAATGTTTACACGAATGAAGCACTTCCTCTGCTGTCGAGATCTCAGCTTGACGCTCAAGAAGAGAATGATAAAACGCTATATTTTCTCAGTATTGTTGTATGGTGTCGAGGCTTGGACGTTTTCCGAAGCAACAGAAAAAAGGATGAGAGTTTTGAACTATGGATCTATCGAAGACTCCTAAGAATTTCCTGGATTGACCGAGTCACTAACGAAGAGGTCCTTCGAAGAATGAACGGCGAACTAACCCTCATGAAGACCATAAAACAACGCAAACTTGAGTATTTGGGCCATGTCATGAGAAACCCTGTCAAGTATTGTTTACTACAGCTGTTCCTGTAAGGTTAAGTGGAAGGAAGAAGGGGACCAGGTAGAAGGAGAATTTCCTGGCTCACAAACCTGCGGAACTGGTTTGGCGTGACTTCCATTGAACTGTTTCGCGCTGCAGCCAACAAAGTGCGCATTGCCATAATGATAGCCAACATCTGGAACGGATAAGGCCGACGAAGAAGAAGAAGGCAGCTAAAGAATAATAATTAGTTTTTAAGCTTTAAATATGTAAATTATAAAAGCTCAGTTGTTTTAAAAATGATGTATGATTAGTTTACGTTTTTATCTTCAAGATATAAAGATTACCAAGTTTTCAAATAAAAAAAAAATGGAATAGCACTTCTCGTTGGACAGGGTGCTTCGAAGAGGCTATGTTAACGGGAATGTTCATGATGTTTTCTTAATGAAAAACAGTTTAAGTTTTTTTCATGGCGATTCGCTTTAATATTGCAGTTTCGACAACAGATCTAGTAATAAAAGTGACGGCATTTCATTCAAGCCAAATTTACCAATCTCGTAAATTTCTTGAGCTATAAAAATTATCGCTACATAATTTCGTAAATTTTCACTAGTGTAATCAAAGTGACGATGTTTCATTCTAGTCAAAATCTCGTAAATTTCTTGAGCTATAAAAATTATCGCTACATAATTTCGTAAATTTTCACTAGTGTAATCAAAGTGACGATGTTTCATTCTAGTCAAATTTCTCGAGCTATAAAAATTATCGCTACAGAATTTCGTAAATTTTCAGTAGTGTAATTTATTTTTTATTCATTCCATAAAAAGATGACATACAGTTGTCAGTAAAATAACTATAACCTATAAGTATACAAGGAAAGCTTGAAATACTACACAATGAACATTGCAATATATGAAACCTACAAACATCGATAAACAATACACCATAGCTCAGAATGATCGCACACTAGAAATACTTTTAAAATATCAGAACCAAAACTCATCAATGAGAGTATTGGCATGTTAAAGGAACCGCAAATGAGACTGTATGTCAGAGGATAGCATGGAGATTACAAGAGAAAAATTCTCTCATGTTGTAAAAACTATGCTCAATCAATAAAGTCTTGAGTTTTCTCTTAAATACAGTCACACTCGGAATATCCTTCAAGTTTCCAGGTAGATGATTATAAATCTTAGTAGGAACAATAATAGGGCTATCTGCAGTTAGGGCGAGTCTATGATTGGGTAGCCTCAGATCACCACCATTTCTCAGTGTGAATAATTCTGAGCGTCGCCAGCAAGCAAGAAGCCATTCAGATTCTGTTTAACATATAATGCACAATGTAATATCAATTAGCACTTCATTCACTCTATTTGCATTACTCCAGCTGACAATGCCATAACTAAGAGCTGAGTTAGTTTGAGCATAATAGTGAGTAAGTAATATTTCCCTATTAGTAAATTGTCTTAGTCTACATATTACAAAGCAATTAATTGAAAGTTTTTTTAAAATGAAATCCACATGATAAGTCGATGACAATTGACAATGTAAACACGTACATCCTACATATTTAATATAGTCATTCTGCTTAATATTTTTCCCATTTAAATGTACTAAAACTGAGCTTTATCCACAATACCGAAACAGACTTTTTGCACT
>JAEQML010068763.1:0-18017 GCA_016904865.1 Pissodes strobi | reverse complement strand
ACACAGATGACCATTCCTTATATTTCTATTTTTCTTTACTTGTACAGGGTGGCTCGAATTCGTGTCTATGTATGGAGAACTCGAAAACCGTAAGAGATACAGTGTCGGTCAAATTAAGGCAAAATTGCGCATTTAGGTGCCTAACAATATGCTATTTAGAAAGTTTTAAAATTCCGAGTATTTACGGAGATATCCGGAAAAACCCGAAATTTTGAAAAATCGTTTTATTTTTTTCCTGGGCTTATTTAAAAACGGATTTCAAATCTAATTGCACTTTTGCATTGCCACTTTTTCTACTCTATCTAGTGATGATATCCAGTTTGAAATCCGACGTTTCTTCTTCAAGGGATCATCATCAACTTTCATTTTTTAAATACGAACTTAAATTTTTTTTATTGTTTTTCGGATGGTATTGGCGTTATTAATATGAGTATGTGTTTTTTTTTTTTTTTCATTTGTTTTTTTTTTATTTTTGTATTATTTTTATTTCATATATTTTGCTTTGGCGTGATTTTAAATAATTTTAGGTAGGCACTTTTAAAATTTTCATATTCTATAAAAATATTTTATTTGTTTTTTGTATTAAGTGGAAAATTGGAGCCCGTATTAAAAATAAAAAATAGTAAAATTATTTTTTACGAGGATATGGCCATGAGCTATTACTCAAACAAGTTGCTTAGTGCAAAGATAAGATATTTTTAAACCATTAAAAAAATTTATTTAATAGAGCACATCAACAATTTTATTTATAATCATACATACTAAAATATAAAAATTTCAAAAGTACCTACCTTAAATTATTTACTATTACACCAAAGCAAAATATATAATTAAAAAAATAATAATAAAATAAAAAAAAATAAAGGAAATAAAAATAAATAAAAACACATAGTCATATTAATAACGCCAATACCATCTGAAAAACGATAAAAAAATTAAAGTTCGTATTTAAAAAAAGAAAGTTGATGATGATCCCTTGAAGACAAAACGTCAGATTTCAAACCGGATACCATCACTGGATAGAGCGGAAAAAGTGGCAATGCAAAAGTGCAATTAGATTTGCAATCCGTTCTTAAATAAGCTCAGGAAAAAAATAAAACGATTTTTCAAAATTTCGGTTTTTTCCGGATATCTCCGGAAGTACTCGGAATTTTAAAACTTTCTAAACGGCATATTGTTAGGCACCTAAATGCGCAATTTTGCCTCAATTTAACCGACACTGTATCTCTTACGGTTTTCGACTTCCCCATACATAGACACGAATTCGAGCCACCCTGTACAGTTTAATGAAAACGCCGTATTAATTTATAGAAAATAACCTTTAATCTATAAAAGAACTTACATACAACATTAAATGAATTTATCTATTAAAGGAATCATGCACATAAAAAAACACATTTACGAGAATTAAGTTACGATATTTCAATCAGGCCCCGAACCAAGAAGTAAACCGTGACCGCTGAATAAAAAAAATCCAAAGTATATGCCCTTACACTGTGCTCTACGCTCGATACATTCACATTACTCATACGGAAAATATAATAATATGCATACCACCTCATATACATGCACATACTAAAGATAATTAGTAACAAGCTGAGAGCGTAGCTGATAAGATCTGACCAAGACGTATAATATATATATTTTAGATACCCCCACGGAATTACGTCACAAGGTTCTTTTGGGGGGTTGTCCCGAAGGATCTTTTCGTGTCCCGTAGGCTCTTTTCGCGTCCCGTAGGACTATTGTACCCTTTGTTTAAGAATCTTAACACTATTAGCCCAACTTGTTATTCGGATATAAGAGAGTTTAAGTTTACTTGAACATCTTTGGTCACAATCACTTCCCCATCCGAAATCTAACTAAAATCGCGCAATTTACAAGAATCTGATCACCGTAAAGCATGAGGTTTTGAAAGTACGACCGTGCCTTAAAATGATGTCTAAATATTAAATCGTAATGAATTTAAGTGAACCCAAATAATTTACTTATCTGTAAAGAAGCCGTCTGGACTCCCCTGTGAGCTGCGCCTATGGCTGAGGTTTTAGGATTTGTTCTTAATTTCATTTGGCTCAGGAAAATTACTGATAAGCTCAATATCTTTGCAAATTTATATAAGCGGTGTGAGAAACTTTGACTCTAATTGGATATCAGAATATGTGAAAATTTGAATAAGAGTTTTGGCGAGTGGAATCGGACACCAGTCTCTAGCCAAAATTAGAGAAATTGAAAATAGGTGGAAATTTTAACCAGTCTCAAGCTTTTAACAAAGCGAGTGGATTTATTTTGCGCTTTTAACCAGTCTCAAGCTTTTTGCAAAGCAAGTGGGTTTTTCTTACTCTTTTAACCAGTCTCAAGCTTTCGCGAGTGGATTTCTTTCTGACGAACTCATTTTGCGGTGGCGTTTTTATAGGCAAAAGTCCCCATTTGATGTGCGAGTGTGACAAAAGGCTATTAAAATTCCGATCTCACACATTAGAAAAATGTATTAAAAAGAGACGTAAATAAGTGTGCCGCGTATCTCCGAAGCTTGACTCGACCCTCTCTTTACCTGCGTCTCGGGATTTGCTTGCAAAAGTGCGTTTTTAAAGCTTTTTATAATACCGAGTGTATTTCAATTTTGCCGGTGAATTTAATTATTTTAGAACTTTTCTTTGTTAATTCGCATACCTAGGGTCGGTCTGTTTCAATATTAACCACTCTTTCTTTATGGTTACTTACTTATTGACGTAGTGTTACGACTTTCAAGATTACTTTCCAATAAAGTATGAGCTAATGGCACACAGTTACAACGAGATTTTAGATGAACTTGGTATTGAAGTCAATTGGTGACTAGTAATGATTTCACTTGATACTTCCCTGTTTCTTGTCAATGATTCTGCGACATATTCCTCAACAATCTTCCCGGACCCCCAACCTCCATGCTGCTTAAGTGTCACCAAATCACTACCTGCATTAACCAGCAACGTAGTTGCAGTGCTTCGGAAGCAATGGCCGGTGTAACCTTGGGTTTTTTTTCTAATTTCAAAAATGTTGCGTATTTTTAAACGGAATTTTGGCAATTGTATTTTTTTCAATTACATTAACAAAAAAAATCTGGATGCGGTGTTTCGCGCTATCTGATGGAATTTGCATATTTTCGGTAAGCCAAAAAAAACTAGAGGCGACAATAAGCGTCGGCACCTTTCATGTTGGGGTACCCGTTTTTGGTGACCTTGACTCTGCCCCGTTGACAACAATACCACTAAGTATCGGGAGAACAATATTTTAAGCTAATGACAATGACATCTGATCACCTGAAATCGGCTGATGATGTTTTAATTTTGACCTTTGACCTTTGTGCTTGGACATGCGCATACAAAATCGATTGACAGGCTGTCGCCTCTTTTTTTAAGTTTTTTTCCTCTCCAAGGCATTTATTATGCCATCAGAAACAATAAATGTTCGTTTTTTATTGGCGTTTGTAACTTAAAGGATTATAATTACCACATCGCCACGACCGTCAAGGTCTTTCATGTCTATTTTAACTAGTTTTTCACATTTGCAGGCTCCGCAAATGTCAAATAGTAAAGCTATCTGAAAAAAGCCACAATATACCAAAAATATTCATTTTTTTGAACCTAATTAAAGACCTTTGAAAGTCAGTTAGTTAAGAACTTGAAAAGTACCGAATATTAAACAGCTTCTTGGGGAAAAGTATAATTTAAGCGTATATTCTTACAACCACATCTTGACTAATCCATTTTATAAATGATCTTTCTATAAGAATTAAGTAATGAATAACGAAGTAAAAGAGCTTACCTTTATATGCAAATAATTTCCAGACGATGGAATGAAATTTCATAATTTCCTAAAATCAGAGATTTCTTTGGTGCATAACCTTTGGCTTCTCTATTGAGGAAGGCTACTAATTTTGGAAAATTTATATCTATATTTCCCTAACGTTTAGTTCTGATCGCAACATTACTCCATAATGATGGATTCAATTTTTTCCTCCACGGGAGAGGGAAAGAACGTTTTTACTTCCTTGTTTAAGGGCTGAAAAGTTACTTTTCATGGCTTGCTCTCTATTACCAGCCTCACTCCGTTCGGCTGTTAAACACGAGCGCGCCAGAAAAGTATCACTTTTCCTCCATATAAAATAATATACTATTTTTACTAAGGTAGTAGGAAAAGTAATTAGGCATTAGGCATCTGGAATATTCTGTAAAATTTCCTAGATACCAAGTCTACATAAAAAGAGCATTACAAATTTGTAAGGACCGTTAAAATTCTTTAGTCGATTTCTAAGTGAATGCATTTTAAAAATTAAAATTAAAAATTCACAGTCCTTCACAAAGATGCAACCGGGAGAGACATTGAAAATGCCGAAGCAGAATGCAACGCTTATTAAATTTGAGACCTGAGAAAACTCATAATTGTGTGGAAATATATAGTTGATAGCAGTTTGGGTGAGATCAGGTTAGATTACGTAAGTTTAGTTTACCAAAATATACCAAATAAATGTATATTACTTCAAGTCTCGTTGTTTTTTACAATCTAAAATGTTATAAGTGGGGTTGTAAAAAGCAAACGATCATTTGCATTCGATTCGTCTCATATTCCTAGATCTAACGACTGGTCTGTCGTGAGAAACTAAAAGCCACCCTCACCCACCCTTAACAAATCTAATGTAAAAAATTACTTTTAACAGATTACGCAAGATAAGTTTACCAAAATATACCACATAATTCGTCTCTCAATCCCCGATCTAACGCGGTTAGTTTCACTTAGTATCAACATATTTAAATCATTTGAGTCGGTCTCAATACGTTATAATCAATTTTAAAAGATTTGGTTCATTTTGGTTAGTCGTCTAATCAATTCTGGGTTAGTCTCTCTTAGTCGCAACTATTTTTGCTTATTTGAGCCGGTTCCGTTACGTTATAATCAATTTTAATAGAATTGGATACTTTTGATCAGTCGTCCAATCAACATTCTGATAGTTTCCCTTAGCCTTAACTTATCTTAATCATTTGAACCGGTTCCGATATGTTTTAATTAATTTCAATGGATTTGGTTAGTTTGGGTTAATCGTTCAATCAACTTTCGGTTAGTTTCACAAAGTCCCAAATTATTTCATTTTCATTCATTTGAGTCGGTTCCGATCCGTTATTATCAATTTTAATAGATTTGGTTAGTTTTGGTTAGTCGTCTAATCAACTTTCGGATTATTTCCCTTAGTATGAACTTATTTTAGTTATTTGGACCGGTTACGATTCGTTAAAATTAATTTAATACGGATTAGGCTATTTTTGGATAGATTTGGTTAGTCGTTCAATCAACTTTCGGTTAGTTTCACTTAGTCTCAACTTATTTTACTTATTTAAGCCGGTTCCGATGCACTATAATCAATTTTAATATATTTGTTTAGATTTGGTTAATCGTCTAATCACCTTTCGGTTAGTTTCACTTTGTCTCAACTTATCTTAGTCATCTCAACCGGTTCCGACGCGTTATAATTAATTTTATTAGATCTGGTTATTTTGGTTAGTCGTCCAATCAAGTTTCGGTTAGTTTCACTCAATTTCAACTTACTTTAGTCATTTGAACCGTTTCTGATACGTTATAAACAATTTTACTACAATGGGTTAGTTTTGGTTAGTCGTCAATTAAAATTTCGGTTAGTTTTACTTAATATCAAGTTATTTTAGTCATTTGAACCGGTTACGATACGTTATAATCAATTTTAATAGACTTGGTTATTTTTGGTTAATCGTCGAATAAACTTTCGGTTAGTTTCACTTAGTCTCAAGTTATTTTACTTATTTGAGCTGGTTCCGACACGTTTTAATCAATTTTAATGGATTTGGTTAGTTTTGGTTAGTCTGCTAATCAACTTTCGGTTAGATTCACTTAATATCAACTTATTTTAGTCATTTGAACCGGTTATGATATGTTATAATCAAGTTTAATAGATTTGGTTAGTCTTGGTTTATCGTCGAATCAACTTTCGGGTAGTTTCACTTAGTCTCAACTTATTTTAGTCTTGAGCCAGTTGCGATACGTATTAATCAATTTTAATAAGTTTGGTTATTATTGGATAATCGTCGAATCATCTTCCAGTTAGTTTCACTAGTCTCAAGTTATTTTACTTATTTGAGCCGGGTCCAATACATTATAATCAGTTTTAATAGATTTGGTTTGTTTTGGTTAGTCGTCTAATCAACTTTCGGTTCATTTCACTTAGTCTCAACTATTTTAGTTATTTGTATCGGTTCCAATATGATATAATCAATTTTAATAGATTTGGTTAGTTCTGGTTAGTCGTCTAATCAACTTTTGGTTAGTTTCTCTTAGTCTCAACTTGTTTTACTTATTTGGTCTGGTTCTGATACGAAATAATTAATTTTAATATATTTGGTTAGTTTTGGTTAGTCGTCTAATCAACTTTTGGTTAGTTTCACTTAGTCTCGACTTATCTTAGTCATTTGAGTCGGTTCCGACACGGTATAATTAAGTTTAATAAATTTGGATACTTTTGGTTAGTCAACTCCCGGTTAGTTTCACTTAGTCTCTACTTATTTTAGTCATTTCAGTCGGTTTCGATACGTTATAATCAATTTTAATAGATTTGGTTGTTAGTTTGGGTTTGTCGTATAATCATCTTTTGGTTAGTTTCACATACTCAACTTATTTCACTTATCTGAGCTGGTTCTGATACGTTACAATCAATTTTAATAGATTTGGTTTATTTTGGTTAGTCGTCTAATCAACTTGCGGTTAGTCTCCCCTTCCTAGATATGTGGTTAGTTTCACTTAGTCTCAATCTATTTTAGTCATTTGAGTTGGTCCCGATACCTTATAATCAAATTTAATAAATTTGGTTAGTTTTGGTTAGTCGTCTAATCAACTTTTGGTTAGTTTCACTTATTCTCAACTTATTTTAGTCATTTGAATTGGTTCCGATACGTTCTAATCAATTTTAATAGATTTGGTTAGTTATGGTTAGTCGTCCAATCAACTTTCGGTTATTTTCAATTATGGGGCGTCCTAGGTGAGCGATTTGCAGAGAACGCGAACGCGAAGCGCTGGCAATGCCGTACGGAAATTTAATATAGTCGCACGGCATCGCCACTGATTCGCGTTCACGTTCGCTGCAAATCGCTCACGTAGGACCGGGCGTAAGTCGCACTTTATTTTCCTTATTTGAGCGGGTTCCGATTCGTTATAATCAGTTATGCATAAACCGTGTCGTGACGTTCACTAAAATTTTCCGTGTCGTGATGCGACCTTGCAAACTCACTGTCAAGAAACCAAAGTATAGATTTGAACCGGCTCCGGTACGTTATAGTTAAATATAATGTTTCTGGTTAGTTTTCGTTAGTCGCCAAAATTCGGTTCGGTTTGGTTAGTTTTAACTTGCTTTAATTTGTGTAACTTATTTCGATACATTTTAGCCCGTTTTGGTGCTTTTGGCTACTTTTGATTAGTTTTGGTTAGTCATTTAATCAACTTTCCGATATGTTATAACAAATTTTAATGTTTTTGGTTAATTTTGGTTAGTCGCCAAAATTCGGTTAATTTGGAAATTTTTTAACATAATATAATATTTTTAATCTGTTTCGATACGTTTTAGCCATATTTAATGCTTTTGGTTAGTTTAGGTTAGATTGGGTTAGATAGTTGTCGTGGGTAGTCGTTCAATCAGTATTCAGTTAATTTCAGTTAGTTTTAATTTTAGTAATTTCAAGCGGCGTCGATACGTTATAATCGAATTTAACGTTATTGTGTAGTTTTGGTTAGTCTGGGATATTTTTAATCTGTTCCGATACGTTTTAGCCTTTTTTGGAGCTCTTGGTTACTTTCGGTTAGTCGTTGAATCAACTTTCGGTTATTATCAGTTAGTTCCAATTTATTTTAGTAATTTGAACCGGATCCGATAGGTTATAACCAATTTTAATTTTTATGGTTAGTTTTGGTTATTCGCCAAATTTCGGTTACTTTGAGTTAGTTTTAACTTACTTTTATTTTTTTAATTTGTTCCAATTCATTTTAACCCTTTTTGTCGTTATGATTACTTTTAGTTAGTTTGGGTTCGTGTGGGTTAGTCGTTCAATCAACATTCGGTTAGTTTCAGTTAGCCTTAATTTATTTTTGTCATTTGAACCGATTCCGTCCTCAGAAACAGACTAACACGATCTTTCACGTATATTACGTGATGTGCCAAATGTAGCATGCACTTTTTCGTGATTTGATACCCCATAATAGGAAAATAATAGTATATTATTTTATATGGAGGAAAAGTGATACTTTTCATGGCGCGCTCGTGTTTAACAGCCGAACGGAGTGAGGCTGGTAATAGAGAGCAAGCCATGAAAAGTAACTTTTCCTCCAAATAAAATATGCTGTTTTTTCTTCAAATGTCCACAAATTAATGCAAAAACATCTCTTTTTAATAGTAATAATATCTAATTCTTATATTATTAAAGATAAATGGGTTCGCAAGGCGGCTTAGACCACGGTCGTAGGTGGCCTTGCCTAGAACGGTGTCGGTGAAATGTAACATCAAGCTGTCAGTGGACACTGTCAACAATAATTATTTTTTAAGAATGCGTCTCCGATTGCGTTTTAATTCCGTATTGATAACCAGTTGTTGAGTAAGTTCGATTAAATAATAACCAATTTGTTCCTAAATTAGTGATTTTTAGAAATGCAGTCACAAATTGAGTGATAAATACAAATTGTAGTTGAATAAATCTTGAGTTGTTGACGCTTATTTTGCTGTATGTTTGTATTGTATCTATGTTGCTATGGTAACACTTTTACCTCCGCCGGCGGAAAAGTGAGAAGTAAAGCTCCGGCGGAGGAAAAACGAAACTTCACGGCCGCCTACACAGTCGAGTAATGATGGATTTACTGACGTTTGAAGAAAAAAACATTTTCAATGTTAAAAAGAAACAGATCGACACTGCTGTAGCTTTGTGAGCGTCAGAAAATTTGGAGCGTATGACTAGATTTGCCAATTCTTTCATCTTTCATGAAATCATCAAATTTTATGGCTTTATGTTACGGCCATAATAGTATAATCATAACAAACAGAACTGCTGGACAAAATAAGTGGGACAAATATTTTTAGGTAAATTTAAGTGTAATATTTTCATATCCAAAAGAAATATTAAAATGCGGTTTTTAAGGAGTCTTTTGAAAAATGTTCGGACAATAATTTAATTGGATAACAATATTAAGTTATTCAGAGATATATTTTATACAGGATATAACCAGAAATACTACAATTTTTTTTGTTCGTTCGTTCAATAACGATTTTCCTTTTTTCATTGTGCATTAAAATAATTTCGTTGTGAAAATATAAATGCCAACATGGAAAAGTTCCTGTGCTTGAATCGGATTTAGTAATGCCCAAAATACATAGAAGGTATGCGAAATTTGCAAAATTTTATCCAAGGGAAGTTAAAGACGAAGCCCACTTAAATTTTATTCAGCAATTTTTTACTCTCTAAAAAAGGTCATTTTGTCAAAACGGAATGCTAACTATTTCCCTAATAATTTTATTATTACTTGAGACACACGCATCTGTTTAGTGCCAAAAAATGGTAATAATGCTATTATATATATGCATTTTGCCTCTGTGGAGAACTAGTTATCGTTAGAGCTACGAAGAAAAATTGTACACAAAAGCTTTCTTAGTCACTATAATTAAAAAAAACAAACATTATTAGATCGGCTTTTCAGTATGAGAGTTAGGTGCCTGGTTGGGGTAAGACCCCAACATGTGTATTAACTTGTCATTTTCACGGTAATGGTGGTAACACCCTGTATGTTCGTAATATTTGAGCCATAATTCAAACCCAAATATATTTATTTCACCCCAGGTAAATAGCAATTTGTGAATTTAGATCATTGTACTCCAGTTACTCCTTAGTCCAAACCTGGATTGTCGGTAGAATAGATTCCATTATATGAAACAATAGCTGGAAAGCAAGTTGTCACTACGTCAAGGAAACCGTTTTCAAACGTTTAAATTTAATATATCTTTGTCCCCGTCAATGTTGTGTAAACAGCAATATGTCAAATAAAGAAAGAACATTTCTTACCTTCTCAAATGCGATAATGGGTTCGCCCACGCCGTTCCCGCTTTTCTATCCACTTCTAGAGAAATTAGTAACTGCACTACAATCGTTCACTCATAAAGTATTCTGGTAGGCGCCAAGATATTGGGCCATTTTCTCATTTTGCTTGCACAGATATTTAGAAAATATCTGCTGTACTCTGTCTTCCTTGACCAAGCTTGGATAAGGAACTCTTTTGGGCGTTTTTACGCATTTTCCCAAAACAGAAACGCGGCGTCCCTTCTGTTGATGAAGATTCAAGAAGTTAAAATGGCGTTTGGGAAATTATAGTTACACAGATTTGTTCCTGTCCTCGAGATTCGACTCAAATGTTCAAAGTCTTATATCCCTGGTAAAGTTAATTTGAGAAAATTGCAGAAGCAAAGTAACAAGATATTTTGTGTGAACGGAAAAGTAGTTAGTTGAATTAAAAGAACGTTGATTAAATTCAGTAGAGAAAAAAGTTAATGTTAGATTCGAATAATCAAAAATTTTGTTAGATATTTACTTACCTAATATACAATATTTAGTTTTATGTGTGAAATTATGAATGCTTGAAAGTAGTTAGAAAATCATTTTATACATTGATCATATTTAATGCAAAACAAAGCTTGCATTTTTAAAGTACGCCTAAAATACATGTTCAATTCACACCCTAGGAATACAACCCCACCTACCTATGTTAATATAGTACGCTAAGTAAAGTGGCTAATTACCACTCCTTCCTTTGTGGTGATAAATGATTTAAAAATTAATTGTTTATACCGACCAGCGCCATTTTGAATCTTATTGATTGAAAGAAGGGCAGTTGAGTGATAGCTCATTTTAAAATTAAAATTTTAAAAAGCATTTTTGTCATCTACTCATCAACAAGTTTTAAAAATAACTGATTAAACTATTTTAAATGGACTACAATGATATTTTTTCTTCTTGAAAATATTTCTTCTTAATTTGCCTGATAATATAATAAAAACATAAATAAAAATTTTCAAGATGGAGGCAATTTTAATATATAAAATGTTATTTTAAAAGCTGTTGCAGTTTTAAAAAGGCTTATTGAAATATTTTTAAAGCTTCTGTAAGTGTATAGGGTAAAAACACTTTTAAAACGACTTCTTTACTCGATTTGCCTTTAACCCATTTTATTTCAATGGTTGCGACATCAATAAAACATTTTTTTTAAATATTTACTAACCTTTTTGGCAAACTTCAACTAGTATGATTTTAATAAAGGTTCAATTTAGCTATATTTGTTTTTTTTGAATAGGACATTAAAAATTGAAGTTTTTGAAATACGTATTAAAAACTGCCAATTTTTCTGAATAAAAATTTACACTACAAAATATCTATTTATATAACCGTGATTTCGTTTTTTTGAAGAATTTATGCTGTTTCAAATCAAATATTGTACATATGAATGAATTATAAAAAAATATATAATTAATAAACGATGAGGAAACATACTTAAAATTAACAAAAGACCCTACAAATAAGTACCAGACAGAAAATAATAGACTGGTGAATATGCTCAAAGATAATAATTTTATTGATGAACGTACTAGCAAAATATTAAAAAATAATAATGCATTAGCACCGCGGATATACGGTTTACCTAAACTACACAAAAATAACAGACCCCTACGACCTATAGTTTCATGCATAGATTCACCAGCTTATAATTTGTCTAAATTCCTTAATAACATTCTTTCTAATCTCATTCCTCAATTTAAATTTAATGTAAAGAACTCGTTTGAGGTGGTTGAAAAATTAAAAAACCACACAATTCCAACAGGTTATTCTTTGGTTTCACTGGATGTTAAGTCATTGTTTACAAACATACCCAGAAGCTTGGTTTTACAGATAATTGACTCTACTTGGACTTCTGTTTCACAATACACTGTCATTGATAAAGAATCATTTAAACAACTCGTCAACTTCATTTTTAATGCTAGCTTTTTTATATACAAAGGAAATTTTTTTAAACAATGCTTTGGTACACCAATGGGAGACCCACTTAGTCCAATATTGGCGAATTTAATCATGAACCATGTGGCTGAAACCGTAACCACCCTTCTAGATTTCCCCCTCCCATTCCTTTTTATATATGTTGATGACACCCTTACAACCATCCCCTCCAACAGAATGGACTATGTTTTAGATACTTTTAATAGCATAGATCCTAAGCTACAATTCACTTTAGAAGTTGAAAAAGACTATTGTATTCCCTTTTTAGATATCATGGTAATAAATACCAATGGGGCAATTATCTGCGACTTGTATAAAAAACCTAGCAGTTCAAACAGAATTCTTAATTATAAATCTTGTCATCCTATACATCAAAAAATTAATATAGTAAAACAATACAAACATAAAGTATTTAAACTCTCAGATCAACAATTTTGGAAAAAGAATCTTACTCAATTACGCGAAACATTACTTTTGAACAGTTACCCAAACTCTCTTATAAATAATATTTTTAATTCCAATCAAACTCAAAATCAAATAAATGTGTCCACAGTTACAACAAACAAAAAGTTTTTTAAAATCCCCTACATTAAGGAACTATCAGAATGCCTTTCAAAAAAGCTCTCTTCTGCAAATTCCCAAATTGCTTTCTATAATATAAAAACAGTCAGAGGCCTTTTTTCAAGAATCAAAGATCCAGTGCCCTTACTACAACAACGGGACGTAATATACAAAGTGCCATGCAGTAATTGCCAATTTACATATATAGGGCAAACAACTCAACACCTTCAAAAAAGATTATCTCAACACAAACGAGACTGCAATATTATATATGCTGATAACCCTAAAAGTGGACTAGCTGTTCACCATTTTTCAGAAGGGCACAATTTTGATTTTTCAAATACCACGATATTGGGGAAGGAGGCTAATTTAAAGAAAAGATTGTTTTTGGAAATGGCATACATCCAAAAACACCCATACACAGTTAATTTAAATACTGATACCCAAAATTTAAATATTGTCTATAACAACCTCATAAAAACGTTTTAATTGTCCTAATTTGCGAACGGTCCATCTCCTGCTACTAATATTATCGATCTTTTCCTTCACTAACCTGCTGTATTTATTAAATTTAGTAAGCCTTGAACGTGACCTGAGCAACTGCTGTCGGTGTTTGTTATTGTTTTTTTTGTGTACGTGTTGTGATCCCTATGGGTTCAACAAGGCATTTCATTTATGCCCAACTTTAGGTTGCTGGGTGAGTTTGTTTAACGGACTTCCTTTTTCTTTTCAATTTCAGTTTTTTCATGTTTTACCCATCAATTAAATGACTCAAACGTGTTCTATAGGTATACCTCATAATTCTGTACAACCTAGTTAGTTTTTAATTTCACAAATAATCAATACTTAATGTATCAGGCCCGATCACGATAACTAAACAATTTTTTCTCTCTTATTGCAGCCCTGATGATGGCACAAACTAGTGCCGAAACGTTGGCCATTTAGTAACAATAATTTAATAAAACGGTCCAAAAAGCTGAAAAAACCTCCTTTTCTATAAAAAAATAGTAAACAAAATTTCATGCAAAATATTTTATGGTCTTAAAATATAACGTTTTGAATAAGAATATGTATTATTTGCATTGAATTTTTTTTTGGAGATATTGTTTCTGAGTTGTTATTACACACTCCCACAAGTAAAATTGTACTGGTTATCTGATGAAGAGAATGGGGTCCCGTCCGCAAAAAAATGCCATGTTTCGGAATAGATTCCTTGAAATAAAACAGAATATCCATCTTGCGGATAACGATCTGTTAGATAAGGAAGATAAATTTATGAAAGTTCGTCCATTGATAAATCAACTAAGCAGCAATTTTCAGAACTTTGATGTATTCAAACATCATTTATCAATATATGAACAACTGATACCATACTTTGGGCACCATTCTGCCAAAATGTTTCTAAAAGGAAAACCGGTGCGTTTTGGATTCAAAATGTGGTGTTTTACATCCAGCGATGAATATCTATTCAAGTTCAAACGTTATGCTAAAAAATGCACTAAACAGGAAAAACAAAGAATCTGGTCTAGGTGAAGATGTTGTTGTATACCCTTTTTTTTAAGTTTTGAAGAAATCTGCTGACAAAATTCATTTTGATAACTTTTTTATTAGTTATAAGTTATTAGTTAAAGGATATTTTGTTACTGGCACAGTACACGAGGATAGGATGCTGCGGTGTCTCCTGGAAACTAGTAAGACCATATGAAACAAGCTCCGAGGCTCGATGGATTCACGTTTTGACCATACAAATGAAATAAGTATTGTACGTTGGAATAATAATCCCGTAGTTACGGCAGCAAATTGTGAAACAACAACAAAAACCTATGGTATTTGCCAAGCGATGAAATCGAAAAGAAAGAAAAGATATCTCCATACAACAACCACATATGATTGCCCAGTACAACAAATGCAGGGGCGGTGTGGACTTGCACGACAATGCAATGTCAAATTACGGAATAAAAATTTGTGGCCAAAAATGGTGGTAGCCAATATTCATCAATTCGATATAGACTCTCCTGTGGTAAATTCCTGGAAGCTGTATAGGCTTGTATATAAAGACAATCCTATTTTGCAGATATATTTCAAGCCTGGGCTTGTACGGAGTCTTAAAACTGCTAATAAATGTACAGCGGGGTCGTTGTTTCAGTGGGTTCTTATCGCCTTCTTCACGTTTGGACAACGTTGGACACGTAATTGAAGGAATGACGAAAAATGGAGGACGAGCTGCGAGCTATGCAAGAGTACCACCGTTTCTCTTTGTAAAAAAATATAATGTATCATTCTATTCTCATTGTTTTAAAGAGTATCACGGATAATAAAATATTTTTAATATTTCTGATATATGATTCCAATGTTGCCTTAACGCAAAGCGAAGAAAAAAATCAGAATTCGTATGGTTTTTTTGCGTCCCATGATTAGTATGACTATAGATGTAGTTTGTTTAGGTTGGTTCGTTTGGGTTAGCAGTATGTTTTTTTTTTCATAACTTTACTACTTTTTCTAATAGTGATCCTAAATGGGTTTTATTGAAAAATTTCCAAAATAGGGCTAAAATTGATTTGTTCTTTTTTATTCATCTACTAAATTGTAAGAATAATGATTGTGATAAAATCTAAATACTTTTACATGCAAACCTTTTTCGTAGCTCCTGCAATATAGAGGTTAACATTTTTGAAAATGACAAAATATATATCTTAGCAGTTTTGACTCTAAACAGATGCGTGTATTTCAAGTAAATAAGGTTGGGGAAAGAGTTAAAAACCCGTTTCCGCAAACTTGTTATTTTATGGAAAATTTCCATAAAAATATTAAATTCAAATTGTATTTTTTACCGTGTTGAAAAATGCTTTCTATGTACTTGGAATATTATTGACTTTGCAATCATGTACGCTTAGTCTATTTCAAAAGCAAAATTTTTTAGCCGAGCGTTGCTAAAGTTACAGCAAGATATGTAGTAAAACTGTTTTTTGAAAAAATGCCGTATCCCCAAATTACAATTATTTGTTTTTAACATTTTTTTCAAAAGATCATTTCAATGTAACAATTGAAAAAATTAAAAACGTTTTCAAAGGTCGTCAGAAACAATGAAAATTTAAATACAAATTCAGTGTTTTCTTTCCACCCTGTACAAAATAGTTTTCTGACTAATTTTCTTTTTACTGAATTATTTTCAATAAATTTTGTCTATAAACTTGAAACCGCGTTTCAACATCTCTTTTAATTACGAAATTATTTCACTTTAAATTTATCTAAAAAAAAGTTTGTGTCACTTATTTTTTCCAGCAGTTTAAAATGAAAACTCGTTACTGTTATTCTCAAAATTAACGCAGGTCTTTTATTATTAATATAGGAAAAACCGCCACTTTTTTGATAAAAATTAACACTAAATATGGTTGAAAGCCAACACTTTATGTTAATGGCAATGCATGCCTATTCAAAGGCATGCAACAAAGCAAGTCACCTTTCTAAAATATTAGTTAATGTAATGATCTTCAATATCCTAGTAAGTATTATACTTAACTCTCAACTTTAGTTTGATATAACGTTATTTTGGTTACTTATACAATATGATATTTGTATTTGTATCCCATTTGCGTCTGCTAGTACATATTAACAAATCAATCGAAGTAAAAGATTTTGGGTTCCGAATCTTTATAAAAATCAAGTACAGCAAAATGCTTACCATTAGTTATTAATGGAAATGAGACTGTAACGGATCAGAACAGATATTTGTATTATTTGGGGATGGGCAGCGAGAGTTTCCAAAATCTGCTTATGTTAGTAGGTATTTGTTAATTAATATTAACCCATACATATTGTGTACGTGAATCGATTTTTGCCGGCGAGAGATTTGCATTTCTATTAAGGTAATTTCGGTTTAGTACGAAGGACAAGATCATGTAAAAATGTTTGAGTAAAAAATTTATCTTTGGGTCCCTCTAACTGTGTGCTGAATATAAAAAATTTGGGAATTCTGGCTATGTCTCATTCAGAACTATTATTTTCGGGTTAGTTTATAAATGAACACGCATAATGCCTGTAAAATTCGGATACGCAAGTTTTGACTATACAACCAATAGGAAGACAACATTGTCGGATCATCGTATTGTTGGATATCGGATGCATGAGAATCCACCTTAATTCGTGATTTTGACGCATCCATTTTTTTTGTACAACTACAAAATCTGCATTAGCTGTTATTTTTCTACTCATACTTATTTTTGGGAAATAATTATGGGAATAATATTTCATATAGCATTTATCTGAAATATTGAGAGTGAACCACTGACGGCGTCAAGCTTGAGAGGAGTAGTCATCTGCCCGAGAATTTGGATGACCAGCAAACATACCTTCAAATTCTTTTAACGATTTGAATGACCGAGGCGACAAGCTCCGGTTACAATAATTACTGAAATGAACATTATTATTTTTAAAGTTTTCCTGTGTCTGCATTCCTAAACCCCTTAAGCCATGTATTAACTTAAAATCTAATAGTCATAAGAAGCAACACATATTTCATTTGAATACCTGTGCCTATTCCTGCAAGTCAAATAATAAGTGTCACTTTAAGAACCTGAAAGAGCTAACAGTAGAACTTTGAAGTGTCATTTTATTATTACCTCTTGACTTTACTTTGGAGTGAGAACTTTAAAATTTATTTTAAAAAGCTTTTCCGGATTTCCGTCTGATGGAAGCGGGACTAAAGTTCGATGAGTGTATTGCACATTATTTTTAGAACTCACATACAGGCATTATAGTTTTTCTTGTTAACGTTGTGCAATTATTGAATGACGTATCTGAACGCTCCCACATGATTGGCAATTCTGAAATTGTCGATTGTCAAGTTTAAAATTTACCTGGTTTTTACGTTTGCTACCATGTTGTTCCGCTCTATCTGGAATAAAACTAATTAAACTTATTTTCCCTTTACCATATATCTAACCTACCCATCTACATTTAGGTTGCATTACAAGCAATATGAAGGTAGTAGTAAGTGTGAAATACTCAAGTGAATTAGCACAATAGTTTGGGTTAGTAGTAAGTGTGGAATTCTCGTGTGAATTAGCATTATAGTTTTTTTAACCATAATTTTGAATTCCGGGCTCTCTTAGTTTCTGTTCTGTATACATAAGATACTTTGTCAGGTTAACACAATAATGAATATTTTGAACTTAAGTAGGGCAGAAGTGCCTTGAAACTATTAATAAACGATTTCTCTTGTACTGGGGAAAACCATGTAGAACAATATTTTTTATTATAAGACCATGCAAATTTTTCCTTACTCTCTAACACGAAAAGGAAACTTATTCCAGTCTTTCACTATCATACGGCAAACACTTTTTTCTTCAAACGTCAGTAAATCCGTCATTACTCGACTGTGTA
>JAEQML010068762.1:0-18019 GCA_016904865.1 Pissodes strobi | reverse complement strand
TGGCACTAGAAATCAAAGGGGTAATATGATGACAAACTTTATAACGGAACAAAGATTGTATGCCCCAAGCACCTTCTTTAACAAAAAACAGCAAAGAAAATGGACCTGGATAAGCCCAAACGGAGCGACAAAGAACGAAATGGACTACATACTTTCTTCTTCCAAAACAATAATTCAAGACGTAACAGTTCTGAACTCGTTCAATACAGGAGGTGACCATAGATTGGCGAGAGCCAAAATGTTCCTGGAAAAAAACAGCTTCAGGGAATACGGAACAACCAACCAAAAAATAGTAGACACGGAAATGCTCCATCAAAACAAGGAAACATACAAGGGAAAACTACTGAGCCATATAAACAACATAATGACAACAGACGGCATCAACTAAGTAGCATCCGATATAACAGGGGCAATGAGGAAAGTAGCAAATGAAGTAACGGAAAGAAAGCCAACAAAAACAAACAAAATATCATGCGAAACCAAACTAAAGATAGAAGAAAGAAGAACTTTGTATAAAAATGGCTTATACGCAAAGGAACAATACCAAAAAGCCAAAAGAGAGGCAAGGACAATGATAAGAAAGGATAGGGAAGAGAACTATAGAATAATGGCAGATAAGGTGTTGAAGAAAACAAAAACCTTGAATGCCCAAGGAAGAAGCAAGGAAAACACCAAATAATAGCTCTGAAGGATGATAACAAAATGGAAACAAGAAACAGAGACAAAATTAAAGAAATAGCCCATAAGTTCTATCAAGACCTTTACTCACCAAGAACAGAAAGTCCACCAGCAAACCAAAACAAAGGAAAAGTAGTAAACGTTGGCTCTGAAGAGATAGCAGAAATAAACGAGGAAGAAATTATACATGTTATAAACTCGATGAAGAAAAACAAGGCACCAGGAGGGGATGATATAATCGCGGAAATGCTCAAGGAGATACAAGAAATTGTCATACCGCAGCTAAAACAACTTTTCAATCTCTGTATAGAACAACAAACAATATCCACGAATTGAAATGAGGCAATAATAGTCATATTATTTAAAAAAGGAGATCGAACAATGCTAGAAAACTATAGACCCATTAGCTTGCTGTCTTAGATGTATAAAATGTTTTCATCGCACTCTACCTTAGACATACCCCAAGATAAGACTCTCCCCACCATATCGAACATCAACACTACCATGGCAGAAGTCAAGTTTCATCACCGTGATATTCGTAAAATCCTTAAAGTACTAGATACGCAAAAGGCATCAGGACCGGACGGAATACCTGCCATCGTGGTAAAGAACTGCGCCAACGACCTAACACCCCTTTTTTCCCGGCTTTTTTCTCTGTCTTACGGAGAAGGGATTTACCCATCTTCTTGGAAAGTCGCTCGAGTGTAACCTGTTCCAAAAAAGGCAAGAAAATCACGCCCTTAAACTATCGCCCAATCGCTTTGCTTCCAATAATCTCCAAAGTCATGGAACGTGTAGTCAATCAGAATAATCAGCGATACTCAATACGGCTTTCCCAAAGAGAGATCGACAGGAGATATATTAGCCTATGTTACTCATATATGGAGTAGAGCAATTGAGAACTACGGAGAATCTCAAGCGATTGCGTTGGATATTTCAAAGGCATTCGACAGAGTTTGGCATTACGGACTGCTCAACAAACTGCCGTCCTTCGGACTGCCAGCCTCTCTCTGCAGCTGGCTTGCCAGTTTCTTTAAGAACCGATCTCTGCACGTTGCAGTTGATGGACACATCTCAGACATATCAACGCAGGCATGCCTCAGGGCGCAATACTTTCACCAACTCTGTTCCTCATCTATATTAATGACCTGCTCACCGAAGCGAATAATCTTATTTACAGTTTTGCAGATGACAGCACCCTTGTCTCCCACTTTAGCCCAGCAAAAATTGGTAATAAGAACTACAAAATTATATTCATTTTATAAAAAGATAGCGGCACCGTTGAATGAAGCAGACCTGGCAGAACTTAGTAATGGAAATCTCCCCTCAATCATGATAGGAGATTGGAACAGCAAGTCAACTGCATGGAATATTTCTAGGACCTGCCCTAATGGGTTGAAACCTCAGAATGCAGCTACAAAACCTGCTCTGTCAGTTGTGGGGCCCGACAGGCCCACTTTTATTCCCTCTGTGCTGGGAAGGCCAGATGTCCTGGATTTTGCTGTGACGAGGAAATTATACAACACTATTGAATTGGAAGTTTTCAACGACGGATCATCGGACCACAACCCGATTGCAATTACTATTGGCAGAGGGATGCTGGGAAAACCCAACATAGTTAGATCAACAACAAACTGGTTAAATACAAGAGGACACTCCAAGATGACCTTTAACCACCCAATATTAAGTGTACAGCCGATATCGGCAATTATGTGGAAAAGCTAACGAAGCAAATCAATGAAGCGTAGTCTAAGTGTACTGAGTCGAAAACTTTCGTCTTGGGAGCCTGAGCTAGCTAACGTAATTCGTGAAAACAGGACACTCAGGAGAGCTTATACTAACCTAAGAACTGAAGAAACTAAAGCTTAACTAAGTAGACATTCAAGTAAAATCAGAATCGCGCTCAGATAGCACAAGAATAAAATTTGGAATGACAAAGGAAGAAGACTTCCTAATTAAATTCCACCGTTGCAAAATTTTTGTAAATAACCAAAACATGGACGAAGATGAAGATTATGAGGATGGCGTTAGTACAATCACCAGACACTTGGGCCGAATATTGCCTTTGCAAAGAATCCCTGATTTTGTCACCCCGGCCGAAATATGACTGTTCACTAGACACCTGAAGACTAAAAAAGCACCACGATTGGATCTAATTAAAAACAAGATGCTGAAGGAGATGCTAGAAAAGGCTTTTGCCTTCCTGGCTGTTCTGGCTAATGATATAATAAGACACAGCTACTTCCCGAAAACGTGGAAACATTATTGCGTTATCTTGTTCCATAAACCCAACAAAGATCAATTATTATTCCTCGATAATTACAGACCTACTAGCTTACCTCCCACTTTAGGTAAGGTTATTGAGAAGACTATAAAGAAGAGGCTTCTAAAGTCATTAGACCAACTAGGAATTATACCGGCGAGTCAATTTGGTGTTCGTTCAAGACATTCGGCCGAGCAGTAAATCTGCAGGATCGCGGAGTTCATCACCGAAGGATTTAATCAACAAATGGCGACGGGAGCTGTATTTCTAGACATCGAGAAAGCTTTTGATAAGCTGTGGCACCAAGGCCTGGTTCACAAGATGATGCAGAGAAGAATGCCCTTGCAACTGTGCAAACTGATTGATAGTTATCTCCGACCCTTTCAGGTCAGAGGCGGCGGCCGCGGTGTGTTGTCAAACATCAAGAAGATAGAAGCGGGTGTACCTCAAGGGACCGTTTTAGGACCTTTCGAAAGTAACCCTGATGTATTTACTGGATATTATGCTGATGACACAGCCTTTCTGAGTCGCGGTAGAAACGTAGACTTGATCACCAATAAACTGCAAAAGAACCTAGATAAGTACACCTCATGGGCGATAAAAAATAAAATTAAAATGAATCCTTTAAAGACCCGAGCTATTATATTTCAGAAGAGAATGTTGAAAGGTAACAATCAAGTAAGGATATTCCAACAAAGGATCCCGCGGTGTAAAGATATTAAATATCTAGGAGTTGTCATGGACGCCAGATTGTCCTGGCAACAGCATATCAAGAAGACGAGGCAAAAGGCGTTGGATGCATCATTAGTTTCATCAATAAGTATTGTTCTGAAAGCCATTATTAGATCTCAGATCGATTACGGATCTCCAATATGGGGAAGTGCCGCAACATACCTTTCTAAAAAGCTAGTCTCACTGGATAACATACAGCTCAGAAGAGCAGTTGGAGCTGGATGGTATATTAGAAATAAGGATCTTCAAAAAGAACTTGAGTGGACGCCTTTGATACTATTCTTGGTCCAAAAAGCGGAAAGGTTTTACACAGACTTGAAAAGTCACCGTTGTGAGAATTTCAAGAGATTATTGGATTACGGTCATGATGAAACACAGCGAAACCAATACAATAGACCAAAAGATGCTTCTAGAAAATTTAAGGAGTGTCAAGCCGAACTGGGATGGTAGATTAAATATTGTAAATAATGCACAAAATGTAAATAAACGACCTATGATCAAACAGATCTCAAAATGTATATAACGTATCAGGAACTTAGTAGCAATACCTACTGCCAGTAAGGCATTATAGACTGGGACGCTTTGCAACATACAGATGCGCCAGCACCAACGCTGCAGAGACCGATGTATTCAAAATAGGCAGCATTTAGACAGGTTTCTCGCCCGTAAATGCGAACTGACAAGGTCGCTAGATCAGCCCTTGTTATCGGTGGAGGTTTAGTGGGTAGGCCTCTTACACTCCCCTCTATAGCCTAGGAGGGAGTGCATAAGAAAGCATTCCTCCACCTTACCAAAAAAAAAGATCAGAAAAACCATTACCAGCGACTGAGACTCATCACCGCAGACAGGAGCAGATTACAGCAATTGATCAAGACCTGGAGAAAGTTCAAACTTGGGGCGACCGAAATTTGGTCCAGTTCAATGCGGCAAAGACCCAAGCAGCCACGTTTACCAAGAGGGCCAATATAGCGGGCCCTGACATCATTATGACAGAATCGATCATTCCTTCATCCTCGTCAATCGGACTACTGAGTGTCAACAGCAATATGTCCTGGCATGACCACGTTGCTAACATCACAAAATCAGCCTCCCAGAAGCTTGGTGCGCTATTTCGCAACAAGAAACTCTATACACCGCAGCAGTTGCTCTTGCTCTACAAAGCGCAAATATGACCGTGCTTAGAATATTCCTCACAGATCTGAGGTGCCGTCATTCATTTGAAATTTATTTTTTCTTTCAATATATTATTTGATAATTATTTAGTTACTTTAAAACAAATATTAAGATTATGATGATTTTTATACAAACACAGCAGTAGAAAAACGTATTCTAATATGTCCATTAATTTTAATATGCAAGCTTGCACGATCTATGTGATTTGTGCGTGAATCATCTTTTTAAGATTCTCCTTTTCCATTTGCTTATTAATATTATTAGGATGATCCGAATCCATATGTCATGACTATCTTAAAATTTTAATTTTTGGTAAATTAAATTTCAATTAACTCAATTTTAATTTTCAATTTCAATTTATTCATGTTAAGATACAGAAAGTATTTACACAAGTCAATAAGGATAAAAATAGTCAAAATCCACAGTCCATAAAACACTAATAGTAATCTTTAAACATACACATTAAAAAGAAAACATTCTCCATAAGTGAGAGACAAAAAAAACTATACTAAATTTACATTTTACAATAAAAAACTTTCACAATTAAAATTTACATTGACACAATAAAAACATCAAAATTATCTAAGACATCATGACAAGTGAGCTTCCAGATATTCTGCATGGGTATAGAAAGCACCAGCCAGGAGAATTTCTTTTACTTTAATTTTGAATTGAGACATGGGCAATTGTCTGATTGCTTGGGGCAATTTAATAAAGAAGTGCACTGATAAGCATGAGGGTCCATCTCTGCACCTTTCAAGTCGATGGAAGTTGTGAACAAGATCTACTCTATTTCTTGTACCAAAATTATGGATCCCAGCATGGGCACGAAATTTATGCAGATTAGATTTGACATAGATGAGATTCTCAAGTATAAATTGGGATGGAAGTGTAAGTATATAGAGTCTTACAAATGCCTGTCTGCAGTCTGCTGTATAGGGAGTATCTGCGACAATGCGAATGGCTCTTCTCTGCAATCTAAAAATAACATTTGCACTTACGCTAAGACCCCAAGCAATAATCGAGTAGCTTATGTGAGAGTGGCAGAGAGCAAAATATGCCTGTTTCAATACTGATTGTGAAACACATGATGCCACTCCACGGAGCAGGAAGATATTTGAGCACAACTTCCCTTTCAAAAAGTTAGTATGCTCATCCCACAAAAGTCCAGGATCAAACAGAACACCGAGAAATCTAACACTTGTAGGGTTATCTCTTTCATCAGGAATCCCTCTAGTAGAAAAAATCAATGATTGAGTTTTTGTTGCATTGAGGAATAATCGAATTGAGATGCTCCGCCCTCGACAGTGAATTCCACGAAGCTCCCATGGCTGTTGCAAGATCTTTGTTGCAGTTAAATATTGTTGTGTCATCAGCAAAGAGAGTGAAGTGCGCTGATGGACATGTCAGCGGCAAGTCATTAATGCATATTAAAAATAATAGAGGGTCCATGACAGAACCCTGAGGAACACCAATACGCAAACACCCTCTCTCTGATTCCACCTGTCCCATTCGCACTTTCTGATAGCGGTTTGAAAGCTAGTCCTTTATCAATGCAATGCTTGAATCTGACATGTTGTACTTGCTCAGTTTAGCGATGAGTATTTCGTGGGACACACAGTCAAACGCTTTGCTCAGGTCACAGAAGTTTGATGACACATAGCTACCCTGCTCAAAACCACTCCGGATATATGCCACGAGATCAAGAATACCCTCAGTAGTACTCAAACCCCTCCGAAAACCAAACTGTGAACTTGAAAACAGCTTGTTTGATTCAAAGAAATTGGAAATTCTTTGGGCCAGGCACCTTTCGAAAACCTTTGAGAAAATAGGCAACAGGGAAATAGGTCTGTAATTTGATACCTCATCTTCATCACCCTTTTTAAATATTGGGATGACAGTGGCTGTTTTTAGTACATTTGGAAAAACTTTCTCAGCTATACAGGCATTAATCAGTTTTGTAAGAGGCGATATTATAAGATTTTTTTATACCTTTAATTAAGCTCACTGTGAAATTAAATGGGTCTTTGCTCTTTTTATTGGGTAGTGAGTCAATAATATCTCTTACCTCATTAAAAGTGACTGGCTGGAAGTCAAAGCTCACTTCAGAAAAGGCAGGAACACTTTCAAGTGGGTCGATTGGGGTTACAGGAGGGTTATTAAGCATATTGGAAGCCATGTTCAGAAAGTAAGAGTTGAATTGCTCAGGGGTAATATTTGATTGAGTTCTTATTTTAGTTGTACTTTTATATTCATTAATAATATTCCACATAGTTTTAATTGGATTAGGAGAGTTTGAGGCGTTTGAGGCTTGCTTTGCTGCTTTTATTGCTGCTCGATACTCCTTTTTAAGTTGGTTAATGTGATTTCTGAGATAATTAAATTCATGTTGCCTACCTAGTTCAAGAAAAAAGTGTAGATTGCCACGCATTTTTCTCAAATTGTCATTGAACCAAGTCACTGCACCAGCTTGACCCCTCCTCCTAGAGTAGGATTTTTCAGGGAATGAGGTTTTGAAATGATCTGAAATGAGATTAACAAAGTGGGAAAACCTTTCATTGGCACTGCAATTAGGGCTGCATACAGTATCCCATGAAGTTGCCCCCAAAAAAGAGAAAAACAAGTTGCGACCTCTCTGAGTGATTGGTCTGAATACAAACCTCTGTACCGTCACTGAAGCCTGCTCCAGTGTATTCTAGAAATATACCCATGTGATCAGATATGCCGGGGACATCAATTTGCACCCCAAGAGCATCCTCAAAGTTACAGAAAACATTATCAAGACAGTTGTTTTGCCTTGTAGTTTCAAAGACTTTTTGTTGATGGTCATTAGATCACACAATTCTGTACAATTAGGACTATCCGTGTTAAATGCACATTAAAATCCCCAACAACCAAGATTTTATTTGATAAACTAAGTGTGTGCAAAGCTCCTCCCAAAACTTCCATAAAAGTTTTGAAACATCCGGAAGGTGGCCTGTACAAAGCTATTAAATACAGTTTGAACTTAGTGACACATATACAGGTTAACTCAATAACATTTTGTATGGACAGATTTGAAACTTTCCCAATCTCTTTAAAAATTATATTTTTGCTTGTTAAGATGGCTGAGCCCCCTACAGTTTGTTCGACAAAAAGCTGATGCTGGAAAGAGATTTGAAATTCTTAATGATTTGAACTCATGAGTAGACAGCCAATGTTCAGCCAGACAAAGAACATCCGGTTCGCTCCCTGCCATGAATGCCTCTAATTCATTAATTTTATTTTTTATAGATAAAACATGGATAAATAGTACCTTAAAACTAAGACCTAAACTTGAAGAATTATTACCTAACCTTTCTTGATCTGAGTCTGTTTCTCTCGGGATGGCTGGTATTTGGTATGTCCTGCATTGAGGTTCTGTAGGTTCAAAAAATGGTTAACCATGGTTCCCGTGGGCCAAAAGTCACCATCCATTACCGAAGCTTCCCTATTGCCAGGAACACCCAGTTTAAAGGAGCTCTTTATGTTGTCCTTTTTGGTTTTCATTTTATAACATTTTACTCCTTCATCAGCATTTTTATTGCATAAGAATAATAGAATGTCTTCTTCCTTGGTTTCTAGCTGTAGGTTTGATACAAAAATCCATTTTGTTACCTGGATAGATGCTGCTTTTAGTACAGACTCTCCAGCATTTGAGCCACGAATAGGATTGGGCCTTGTACTTATTTTGTTTCGGTTCTTCTCGGACGTCACTACCTGCCACTCATCAAGGGTCGATTTGGTATCGTCTCTCGGTTGCTTTTGTTGGCTTGATATTCCCTAAAAACGCTTACGCAAGTTACATAATCCTCAAATCTGGCTTCCGTTTCAGGTTTGGAGACGGGGGCGGATTTCTTGGAAGTCGAAGCTGCGTGGATATCGATAATCGGCACATCACTAGTACCGATATCGGAACCTTCGCCACTCCCTTTTATTTTTGCGCAATTGTTTATATTTTTGTTATTGTTATTCCTAACCTCAATTCTGGTTGTTTTGATTTTGGCTTCTTGATTTTTAGTAGCATTAACTTCAAAACTGGTGATTTTCTCCTCCAAAAAGTATACTTTTTCGAGTAAAGGATCAATTACTTCATGCGTTTGTATAACTAAGTTGTTTAGTACTCCATTATGTTTCGTGACGTTGTTTATTACGTCGTCACTTGACAGATCGTGTGTAGCTTTCAACAACCGGGCACAAGGCGTCTCTGACGTGCTGGATGTTGGTGACTAAGGTTTGGACTTCATTTTCGAGTTCAGGGACACTGTCAATTTGCCTCGGAATGACCGTTAACTCATTCATTCTTCGTCTAAACTCCCGCCAATCTAGATTACGGTAAGAATGCAACGTGTCTCGCGTAGGTTGCGGTCCACCTCGCAAACCGATCTCTATTGGCAGGTGATCAGAGTTCAAAATGTTCAGCTCTCGAAGCTGAGAGTAGTTGGTCACTCTTCTGGAAACTGCAACATCCAAGAACGAGGTTGTAGGATAGTTTGCCGCGTAGAAGGTAGGATTGGGAGTGCGATGAAACACAATGTCCGGGTGGTTCTCCAGTATCCCGTATAATATACGACCCATCCTGTTGGTTCTGCCGCCCCATTCGACGTGCAGGGCATTCAAGTCCCCCAACAGGATGGTCCGCCTATTCACAGGAAGAAGATTTAAGAAATCTTCTTCTGTTAGTTGAAGACGCGGGTGAGCGTACCCGCCGACTACCCGTAGACCACTTGCCAGCTCGATGGCCACATGCTCAATGCGGGAGCGGATGTTTAAAATTTTCTTAAATACTAGGGGTCTACGGATAAGACAGGCCACGCCTCCGCCTCGAAGTGGGCGGTCGTACCTCTCTACCTTCCATCGTGCGAATTTCAGATCGAAATCCGGCTCGATGTTCGTTTCATTGAGAAATATTATGTTTGCGTTGGTATGATAGAGAAAATGCTTGAATTCAGTGAGCTTGGACCGCAGGCCATTACAATTCCAACTAACTATTTTAATATACATTTAGAATGAATATTTACCCATTTCTTCTGTGAAGAAACGCATCGACGCCTGAAGTATTTCCATGCGGTTACCCCTGCAAGCTTCAAGCGTCAATGCATCATCTTCCAGACATAAAATGAGTTGATCTAGATTAACCAAATTGTTTATTCGGTCGACTATATTTTGCAGAGAATTTAGTTTATTAGTAATATTAATTTCGGGGGGTTTATTCAGAGCATTATGCTTAGCTAAATTTTGTGTTGACATTCTACCGCTATTGCCACTAACCTGTCGTGTATTCGTGTCTGTTTTCGGTCTTCCTTCTGTTTGTTGAGTGGGCTTGAGCGGTGGAAAGCTTCGGTTGAACTCTCTCTCGTTCTCGGTGGCGTCATTTTGATTATTTTGCCAGGCAGGCCTTGCTGGCGGCGCCGGCGGTGCTGGCTTGTACTGCTGTTGTTGTCTGGTTTCTGGTGAGGGTTTGAGCTGCTCTAATTTAAAGATGTATACAGGGCATTGTATGTTAATCGAGCGATGCTCTGCCCCGCAATTTGCACACTTTTCGAAGTCTGCATTGCAGTTAGTGATTTCGTGTCTCCCGACGCACTTGGAGCACGAAATCTGTCGCTTGCAGTAAGTGGCTGCATGTCCGTATGCCTGGCATCTTTTGCACTGCATAAGCGGTTTGACGTTGCGCCTGTTTTCCCAAGAGATCCTAACATTTAGTAAGGTCTTGACTTTTTGGTTTAGGTGCTTGAGCGTTACATTCGCATCAAGCACGACTAAGTATAGGGGTCTGAGCGTCTTCTTCATCTAATAAACAAATTTTACATTTAGTTCGTGCTCGTCTAGGATGGCCGTTTTGATATCCTCCTGTGTTACGTTGCCGTCGAGGTCTCTAAGCACGTAAGCATGGGACTTCTGGGTTTGTTGGGCATACGAATGGTATTCCGTATTTTCCCGTTCTAAGTGCCTTTTTAGCGTGTCCCAGTCCTTATTGCGCGGAATTGCGCGTGTATTTCAGGTCATATTTCTCAATTTGCATGGTACGTAGGTCGCTTCTTAGCGAATTATGGTCCGCTGGCCTCCCTTTGATTACTATGGGGGGTGGTTGAGTGGTTTTAGTCTTTGTCTGAGCTTTCGGCTTAGCTTTTGGCTTCGTTTTAGTGAGAATTTGACGACGCGATGCTGCTAGTTTCTTCAACCTCTGTGTCTGACAGGGGTTCAAATTTATTAGCCGTCGGCGTCGGTATTGGGGTGGGTGCCCCGAAGTCCAAGTTCACAATTCGAAAGTTTTTTCGAAAAGGGATTGTCTTAAAAGGCACTTTGAATGCCGTTTGCTCATTAGCATCTACCAGGGCAGCAGGATCTGACAAAGGTATGGGCGGATCTTTTAAGGGGGGCGGAGCTTCGCCGCTGGAGCTAGGTCTCTCTGATTCTTTCGGGCCCTCTTTTTGCGCCTGTTTTTGTGCGACTTCTTTTTCCCCAAGTTTCTGTTTTTTGGTATTTTGATTCTCCGGCGAACTATTGCTTTCTTTACTGTCGTTTATTGGATCTTTCTTCCTTCTGCCTGTGTCTATCTTAGCTTTTGCCGGTCTTTTATTACTTAATTGCACATGCCTTTCGCTGAAATGAACTCTCGCTCGCATTACAGCGGTTTTAACTTCCCTATGCTCCGTTGCAGCTCCTAGGATTTGCAACAGATGTGCGCATTCTTTGCAGATGTTAGCATTAATCTCTAGTTTAGAGATTGTTCTGTGGGCTATCTCTTTATTGAGTGGCCTGTCGGCATCTGAGTCGACGGACATCTGGGATAAGGTATCTTCATCCCCGTCCATTTTAGAGTAAATCGGGGCAATGCCCCCGCAACAAAGAAAATAACCACTAAAGGGTGCTTTCTAGTCTATAACAACGCTATGACTAGAAAGGATCAGTTCTATTGCTAGAAATTCGCGTTTATTCGATTTATTAAATCTCGCAGTGCTCTTACACCCGGAACACCAAGAGGTCCTATTCGAATAACGATTCGCTTAGGAGTCCTGACAATGAGTTGCAATCCATGCAGTGTACCTCATTTATTCCCACAATTTGAAATCCTGGGACCTTTATTATGCACTGACTGTGGAAACACTTGTTGCACTTTATACATTTTAATAAGCCTTTTACTTTTTTCGAACAAATGTCGCACTTATTCGACCTTTTCGCGGAGTTCGAATCTTGCAACGTATCATCGTCCGCCATGTTGAAATTGGTCACTAAAGCGAGTTGAAATATATGGGTTGAACCACGTAAAAATGTATCAATAATCTTACAGAAACTGGAAAATTGTAATAGCTCGACGTAATTAAAGCATCCGTTGTACTTATATACAAGTAATAGATGTCAGGGCCCCTCAGGTTCATTTGAAATTTGTTTTTTTTTTCCAATTTGATAATTATTTAGTTAATTTAAGATAAATCTTAAGATTGTGATAATTTTTATGCAAACACAGCAGTAGAAAAAACGTCTTTAAATTAATTTGTAAAAAATTGAGGGCTTTTCCTCGTCAATGTATTAATTAATTTGAAACAAGTGTTTTGCACTCCTGTACGTCGTCATCTCCAAATAGCATTCGTACATGTCAACAACACGAGATACCTAATGTCTTTTTTTTTGTTATTGAAGCAGTTCACCCAATTATTTACCAGACGAATACGATTCTAAGTACAACAAAAACCGAATATCATACGCTATACTTATGTTTATTTTCTACGATGGGACGTGATTACAAGTAACCAAAGCGCGATGAGAAAAAGCTCAATGTCGACAAAAAAATGGTATACATATATTTCTCACGTCGTTACCAGTAAACGGTATTTCTTTCTTCTAAATCGTTAATAACTCTTTAATGGTTTGAATTTGTCGTTGTTGTCACGTAAATGTTGTATGTAATACGAGCTAGAAAATGATTAATATTGCAATTGAGTTGCTTTCGGCTTGAAATCGGTTCATATATAAAAACGGGGCCATAATAATTGTTGTTTTAATGAAGATCTACGAAAATTTCAATAAGAAACCAAACTATTTTATGCTAATTTATCAAGAACATCTCTAGACTCTTGGACTAGTGAATTGGAAGCCAAATTGAATGAGCAACCAATTACAACTGGCAGCTGTTGAATTAAATAATATGCAAATTTAATAAAAAAACAAACGTAACAATACCCTATATCACGAAATCTTTGCAGTGATACTAAAAACAATGAGACGGCAACGATAAATTTACCACCTAACAGTACCATCGAAGATAGATCGTGCTTTGGTACAATGAAACCGTTTTTGTTGGAGTTCCGCGGTTTTAATGAAAAATATTTTTATGGGAGGCCTTTTAAATGTTAAACAAGGAACGCTCGGTCTTTTATTTGCTTATTTATCCGTTTGCTCACACAATTTAAATAACATTAACTGATAAAGTTTATAAGATTGTCGGCCGGCGTGAATAGTACTGACACAGATAAGTAGGTGCTCGATTTAGGGGCTTCGGTGTGGACGATGGTAAATTGCTCTTCTCACTTGACGAATAAATGTCTCTGTTTTAGAAAATTAATTATATTTTATAAATTTAATTATTAAAAGGATTGTTTATTATTTATTCATAATTTATTACTAAATAAGTATTTTAATATAAATTGGAAGTGAAACTTCTTTAGCGAAGGTGAAGTGAGAAAAAATGCTTATCAATGAGAAACACTTATCAAAGTGAAATGCCCCTATAATTAAGCATGTTCCAGTATAGCTAGAGAGTTGAAATTTTCAGGACATGTAGCCGGGGTAAAATGTGAATCCTGGACGAAAACTGGACTCTGTACCTCCCTTCCCCCCCTTCCCCCGCCCCGAAAAAGAAAAAAACTAAAATAAATTTAAGGGGGGATTTTGGGGAAAACCCAGTTTTTTGCCGATACCTCTGCAACGGAGCCTCGGATCGAAAATCTGACATGGATTGACCCCGTTATCAGTGGGGGAGGGAATTATACCCCCACTACCCCACCTCCCCTGATACCCAAAAATTTTCGAAATAAATAGGGAAATAAATTTAAAAGATTTAAAAAATTGTTCGGAAAGTTAATAAAAGTGTAATAAAACGAAAAGAAATAAAAATAATAAAAGAAAGTTAGGAAAACGCGTTTTTCGCCGAAAAAAAAGGCGAAGGAGGTCAGCTACGGGGTCGGGGATGGCAAAAATGAGAAGAAATAAAATGCTTTATAAAAATAAAATAATTTTGAAAAATAGGAAAAAATTTAGAGAAAAGTGAAAAATGTTCGGAGATAATAAAATTATTGTAAAACGAAATAAGAAAAAAATTAATGATAAAAAAAAAACAAAGCCAAGATTGCTCGGAAAGTTAATAAAAGTATTATAAAACCAAATAAGAAAAAAAATTGTTGGGAAAGTTAATAAGGGTATTATAAAACGAAATAAAGAACAAAAATTAATAAAAGAAAAGTAGAGCAACGCGGTTTTCGGTGAAAAAAAAGTTGAAAAAACAAAAAACCTGCCGAAACCGGGGGCAAAAGTTAAGAAAAAAAAAGCTTAAAAAAATTAAGACTCAATTCCTTATAACTCTTTCAGAAGTTTCACTTTGTAATTTTTTTTTATTAAATTTATTAATATTAAATTAATTAAATTATAAAGATCTTTATTTTTAACTGGTATAAATATAGTTAAATTATTTTTTTTAAAATCTGATCAGTTTATTTTTTAAGATCTAATAAATCTTTTATATTTGTAAGATTTAATTTAAAATAAAAATAACATGAGACGAATGTTATTAATTATTAATTACAAGATTATTTTTACAGGAAAAACTTCAAATCAATCTGATTTAGATATATTTTTAGTACTAATAGGTATTACAAATTAGATATTATTAAGTTTTGATAATAATTATTTAAATTGATTAAAAAGAAGTGTATTTCAGATGCAATGTATTACATAATGGAATTAAGATAATTATAATATAATTTTTTCCAAAAAACTTTATTTATTATGACAGGAAGTAAAATTAAAATAAAAAAAAAGTTAAACGAATTTTGAAAATGTACTTTATATTCCTTTATTAACAAAATGGGATTTTAAATTTGATTTTTATTTTTATATATAAATAATTCTCATGAAGGCTTATATAATAAAGAATTATTATACCAAAATGGGTAGTTTTTATAAGAAAACTAATTAAAATCCTTTTTTTAATGCCTTTTATAAGGTATTTTTATTTTAGTAATTATTTATCCTTAATATTAGTAGTATGATTAAATAATGTCTTTTCTAAAATAATTGCTCTTATTTTTTCTGAATTAATTGAATTAGTATATACTTTCATTAGAATATTAATTTGTTGATATTTTCACTACTATTATTAATTTTTTTTTTAATTTCTGTCTAAATATTTTTTTATTTTATTAAGTGTTTTAGGAACTTTTTATAGGAATTTCAATTGCAATAAATTTGCTATTTGGTATGTTTATTGGTTTACTACCAACTATTACTCATTTCTTTTTTAAATTTCTTTCTATATATTTTTTTATTTTATTAAGTGTTCACTTTTTATAGGAATTTCTATTGCAATAAATTTGTTATTTGGTATGTTTATTGTTTTTCTGTCATTTGTTTTTAAATTTGTAGTAAATAACTGTATTTCAAACATTTTATCTGTAATTTCTTCTATTTCGATATAATTATCTATTTTAAATAAATTTAGTATTATTATCAACATTCCTGAATATAATTTGATAAGAAGTTTTTTTATTGACAATCCAATATTAATTGCGATAGTCCATAAGATAGTTAAAATCCGGGATATTCACTTATTTAATTAATTTAAAAATAGTATTAAGAAAATTATTATTAATGGATATTTAAATATAGATATTATCAAATTTAATAGCTTTATCTTTCATTTTTTTATATAATACTTGAAAAGTACAGTCAAATGTAAAGAATAATGTTGATGTGCATATTACAAATACTATTATTAATTTTAATATTGTATTGTATTTTTTTATTTTTTATTTATTAGATTTTTTTTTGTATATGTATTATTTTAGCAATTAAAAATAAAATTAATTATCAAGTTAGGGCTTGGAACCATCGGCAAAATACACTAAAACAGAGTTTTATCTACAATACCGCAACAGAATGTTTGCACTTAACGCGCGTGTCCAGCATCATCATAAAGCGCTGTTTAGAAAATTAATTATATTTTTAAATTTAAATATAAAAAGAACTATTTATAAGTAAATTATAAAGTTTTTTATTATAAGTAAATTATAAAGTTTTTTTTATATAAATTTTATTTTTTAATTATTTTTACCTTTTTAAAAATCAAACTATCAGCTTAATTTTAGATTTAAAACATCTTTCATATTTTAAATTATGTATTTTATTTTTGATACTTGATATCCTGATTAATTTATTTTATATGAAATATAAAAAAATAATATTTATTTAAAAAATATACTAAAATATAGTGTATTGATGCTTAAAAAATATATATGTGCCTCACCTTTATAAGCACCCAACTGAAGTGATACTTCTGGAAGAGATATTAAGGATTGAGTGTTTTAAGCTTTTTTTCAACTTTTGCTCCCGGTTTCGCCACTTTTTTATTTTTATTTTCAACTTTTTTTACCCGAAAACTGCGTTTCCCCATTTTTTTTATATTTTTTTCTTATTTCACCTTATAATACTTTTATTAACTTTACCATTTTTATTTATTTGTTTTTTCTATTTGGTTTTACAATACTTTTATTAACTTTCCGAACAATTTTTTCTTTGTTTTTTTTTAGTATTGTTTTGTTCTTATTTGGTTTCTAATATTTTATTAACTTTTTGAACAATCTGGTTTTCTTCTTTATTATTTTTTTGCCTTAATTCGTTTTTAATACTTTTATCAACTTTCTGAACATTGTTTTACGTCTTTTTCAATTTTTCCCATTTTTTAATTTTTTTGTTTTTCATAAAGCATTTTTTTCTTCCCATTTTTGCCATCCCCGACCTTGTAGCTGAACTCCTTCGTCTTTTCTTCACTGAAAACCGCGTTTCTCTAACCTTTTCTCTCTATAATTTTTTTTCTTATTTCGTGCTATAATACTTTTATTAACTTTCCGAACAATTTTTTTATTATTACTTTTCTAATTGTGTGGTTAGCTGGGGAAGTGGGGTGTGAGGGGTATAATACCCCCACCTCTCACTGATCACCCCGGTAACGCCAGAGGGACCCTCTATCTAGACATGAACATGCTTAATTAAAGGGGCGTTTCACCTTTATACGCACCCAACCGAAGCGATACTTCTAGAGGAGATATTAAGGATTGAGTTTTCTAAGCTATTTTTCAAGTTTTGCCCTCGGTTTCGACACTTTTTTTATTTATATTTCCAACTTTTTCTCCCCGAAAACCGCGTTTCCCCAACTTTTTTTTTCCTATTTCACCTTATAATACTTTTATTAACTCTACAAATTTTTTTCTATTTTTTTTTATTTTTTTTATTTCGTTTTATAATACTTTTATTAACTTGCCGAATAATTTTTTCTTGTTTTTTTTTAGTATTGTTTTGTTTTTATTTGGTTTTGTAATATTTTATTAACTTTTCGAAAAATCTTATTTTCTTCTTTATTATTTTTTTTTCCTTATTTTGTTTTTAATACTTTTATCAACTTTCTGAACATTGTTTTACGTCTTTTTCAAATTTTCCCATTTTTTCAATTTTTTGTTTTTCATAAAGCATTTTTTTCTTCCCATTTTTGCCATCCCCGACCTTGTAGCTGAACTCCTTCGTTTTTTTTTCACCGAAAACCACGTTTCTCTAACCTTTTCTCTGTGTAATTTTTTTTCTTATCTCGTTTTATAATACTTTTATTAACTTTCCGAAGAATTTTTTTTATTAATTTTTTAATTGTGTGGTTAGCTGGGGAAGTGAGGTGTGAGGGGTATAATACTGATGACCCCGGTAACGCCAGAGGAACCCTCTACCTAGACTTGAACATGCTTAATTAAAGGGGCGTTTCACCTTTATAAGCACCCAACTGCAGTGATACTTCTGGAAGAGATATTAAGGATTGAGTTTTTTAAGCTATTTTTCAACTTTTGCCCCCGGTTTCGACACTTTTTTTATTTATATTTCCAATTTTTTCTCCCC
>JAEQML010068761.1:0-18020 GCA_016904865.1 Pissodes strobi | reverse complement strand
TGCACTTTACAATAGTAAAAAAATTATTTTGATAGCTCAACTAGGTACGAAGATATTGGAGTGAATATGTAAAAGAACGCAACTCGATTTTGTCCATTATTTGCTCAATTACACCTACAGTTGTGACGTCAATGGCGCAGCGGAGATGAGTGTCACGGCTAGATCTATCGGTAGGCTACGGATTACCCCGATACCCAATACAAATTTTTTGAACTCGAGATGCGTTTTGCTAACAGTGTTTGTGGTATTGTGTTAATATAATTTTGGGTATGAAGTAAAATAAAGTTATCTAATTTTGTATCTTTTACATTGGGGATAAATAAAGCACATATAAAGTTTATTATCGCTGTATTAAAAATGGGTACATTAAAAATACTTATATGTTTAATAATAATTTTATTATTTTATTTATTACATATACACAGTCAGGATCGAAAACACAACAAAATAACCCTCTCCATAATCAGTGTATTTTCTGAAGTCATGGAAACAGTATTAAAAAAACGAATGATATCTTTCATCGAAAAATTTATCTTATGATCAATATGTATTTCTTAAAAATAGCAGCACTCTGAGTGCAGCCGCAGATCTTCTTATCCATATTTCAACCAATTTAGATAACAGTAAAATCATAATAGCAATTTTTATCGACCTGCAAAAGGCATTTGATGTGGTAAATTATACAACTTTATTAAATAATTTGGAAAGAATGGGGTTTTAAGGATGTGAGCTCTCCTTTATTGGGTCTTACTTATTAAACAGAAAGCAATATGTATATGTAAACCAGCAGGAAAGTGTAATCCTAACTTATACCTGTGGTGTACTCCAGGGATCCGTTTTAGGACCTTTAGCTGTACTCATTTTATGTTCTTTATCTGCGAGTATCTGAGTTGGGTGCCGGATACTAGACATTTGCTGACGACACTGTTCTATTGTATTCGGACCACAATTCTGACAATCTGGTTAATCGAGTAAATAGTCACCTAGCTAAATATAACCAGTGGTTACTACAAAATAACCTTAAGATTAAATTGGCTAAAACATAATACATAGTATTTATTTTTTTTTTATGGCAGTGGCACACACTCTAAAGGTAGATCCTATGGCGCTCGACGAGCGGTGTGTGTGCGAAGATGTTGATTGACACGGTTCTTGAATATTTGTAGGTTGTAATTAGTGGGAAACAGATGTCCTGGAAGTGAGTTCCACAGTGATGCAGTGCGCCAGACAAAGGAGTTCTGGTAAAGCGATGTTCTAGGTGTTTCTAGTTGTACGACGAACTGGTGCGCTCCTGCAGTCTGTCGGGACTGCCTGACAGGAGTTGCCAGGGGCGGGATTATGTGGGCCAAATCCTGGGAACATCTGCCGTGAAAGTATCTGTAAAACAGAGACATCTCGGCCACATGTCTGCGATGTTCCAGACTATCCAGATTCCGGGTCAACTCCGGATCGCCGACGAGACGCACAGCCCTCTTCTGAATGGAATCCAGCAGCTTTAGGGTATGCTTTGGTGCGGCACCCCAGATATGTGAGCAATATTCTAAGCACGGTCTTATTTGCGCTTTGTACAGCCAGAGCAACTGCTGCGGTGTATAGAGTTTTTTGTTGCGAAATAGCGCACCAAGCTTCTGGGAGGCCGATTTTGCGATGTTAGCAACATGGTCATGCCATGACACCCAGCAGCCCGATTGACGAGGATGAAGGAATGGTCGATCCTGCCATAATGATGTCAGGGTCCGCTGTATTGGCCCTCTTAGTAAACGTTGCTGCTTGGGTCTTTGCTGCATTGAACTGGACCAAATTTCGGTCGCCCCAAGTTTGAACTTTCTCCAGGTCTTGATTAATTGCTGTAATCTGCTCCTGTCTGCGGTGATGAGTCTCAGTCGCTGGTAAGGGTTTTTCTGATCTAAAGTGGGGTACTGTCATCTGCAAAACTGTAAATAGGAATATTCGTTTCGATCAGCAGGTCATTAATATAGATGAGGAACAGAGTTGGTGAAAGTATTGCGCCCTGAGGCACGCCCGCGTTGATGGTGAATGTGTCCGAGATGTGTCCATCGACTGCAACGTGTAGGGATCGGTTCTTAAGGAAACTGGCCAGCCAGCTGCAGAGAGAGGCGGGCAGTCCCAAGGACGGCAGTTTGTTGAGCAGTCCGTCATGCTAAACTCTGTCGAATGCCTTTGAAATATCCAACGCAATTGCTCGAGACTCTCCGTAGTTTTCAATTGCCCTACTCCATATATGAGTGACATAGGCCAATATATCTCCTGTCGATCTCTCTTTGCGAAAGCCGTATTGACTATCGCTGATTATTCTGTTGCTCTCGAGGTACTTGAGTAGTTGCTGGTTGACTACACGTTCCATGACTTTGGAGCTTATTGGAAGCAAGGCAATTGGGCGATAGTTTGAGGGCGTGGTTTTCTTGCCTTTTTTTGGAACAGGTTGCACTCGAGCGACTCTCCAAGAGGATGGGTAAATCCCATTTCTGTAAGAAAGAGAAAAAAGCCTGGAAAAAACGGGTGTTAGTTCGTTGGCGCAGTTCTTTAGCAGATGGCAGGTATTCCGTCCGGTCCCGATGCCTCTTGCGTATCTAGTTCTTTAAGGATTTTGCGAATATCACGATGAGAAAACTTGACTTCTGCGATGGTAGTGTTGATGTTCGGTATAGTGGGGAGAGTCCTGCCTTGGGGCACGTCCAAGGTAGAGTGCGATGAAAACATTTTGGCGAGCATGTTTGCTTTTTCCTTGGTTGTAGCCGCCGTGATGCCACGTTCGTCCGTCAAAGGTGGGAGAGACGTTTTTGTAAAGTTGTTACTTACTGCCTTTGCTACCGACCAGAAATTCCTGGAACCACTGGGGCATTGCAAAAGTTTATTACTGACCCTTTGATTGTGTTTGTCCTTAGTTTCGTCGATCACACGCTTGCACTCGTTTCCCGCTTCGATAAAATAATTGCGATTTTCAGCGGTCTGATTTTGCTGCCAGTACTTATAGGCTTGCTGTTTCCTTCCTACAGCTCTTTCGCATCTTTTGTCGAACCAGGGCTTTCCTTTTGATGGTAACTTGATGGAATTTGGGATGTATGCTTCCATTCCTGAGCCTTCTCATAGACGCACGAGGTTATTCTTACCATATTATTATTGATAATAATAGGTTTGTTCTAGCAGCGGTTTAAACCCAAACAAAACCAAATCCAAGCCATCCGGAGTTTGCGCATAGCGATAAGTGTCGCTTATATTGCAATGCGCAAACTCCGGATGGCTTGGTTTTGGTTTGAAATCGCTGCTAGAACAAACCTATTGATTAGTTTAAGACGTCAAAATTAATTACAGTTTTTTTTATATTACAGTCTTATAATACAAAATATGTCATATAATAATAATATATCATTTTTATAATAATAAGGCTAGTGTTCTATGATATTTGTTGTATATGTATTACATAAATATGTTGTAGTAATAAGTGGAGTTCGTAGTTCGTTTCCCGAAGGTTTTGTATCTACATCATCGATAACGTCGCTTAACTTGGAAAAAAGGGTTTATCGTAGCTAATCCTAATATAAAATCTTTAGCGTTCAATTTTTGTATTTAAAGTTAGGCTATATTGAAGCAAGTATGTTCCAAAACACTCTTTATAGCACGTTCAGAATTGTTTTGAAATAAAAAAAATAATTTAGATTATTTCCTTCATCGTAAAAGGGACCAATCAGACAGCCCGATTTTCTGAATAAATTTTGTTTAGATAAGTGATTATTGCACTAGACCTGTTTAACAGCGATTAAACTGCGTCCTCCATATTGAATTTCGTTTTGTCGATTGTAGCTGATTCTTGCAATGTACATTAACGATTTTTGAAAAGACATTATTTTCTAAATGGTTCGAATGATCTAATATTGATTTTTATTGCTAAAAACTCCGATTTTCTTTCAAATTTGTATTTCATTATTTTGGTATGAGGTGACACAAAGTGTCAAATTTTGAAATATTTACATACCGACTTTGATAAGCGGGCCTAATCAAGGCATCATTAGAGTCGTTTTTTCTTGTTAACCGTATTCTACAATGTATTTGAACCGCATTTAAAACGCAACGTCATCATTTGGGCTGCCAAGAAAATGTCTTGTTTTAAACCGGAGCGTCATGTCATCTGTCCTCTCATATTGTTTGATTTAATTTTTATTTAGGATCTGTTTGTATTTAAATTTCGGTTTGATTTTATTATAAAGCCACGATGAACAAAGTAACAGCATTACTTCCACTGCTACTTAATGAAAATAATCATTTACCTTTATTGCTTGTTTATATGCAAAAGATCTAAGCCCTGGATGTTTTTATTTTTTTTTCAAATACAATAATAGGTAGGCCATTATGCTATTTGCCTAGGTAAAAAATTTAAATTACCATTTTCCAATTGATTAGCCGTTTCCACATCCAGGGATAATAAACAAATAATCATCAATTTGAATTTGAACAATATGCCTTGCATTTCTAATTTTAGTTTTTCATTACTCATAAATTAACAATAGCGTATAGTTATTAAATAACTAATTTATTTACATATATTTTTATATATACTGAAATAAGACAAAACATAACCCAGATTCAGTAACAACAAACCCAGATTTCGGACGTACATGACATATGACAACGACACGGTCAATAGAGAAAGATGGTGAAATGGTTCAAATGCATGTCCAGATTGTTTTTGAATACGGTTCAACACAAAGCAACCGCAACGTCACTATTTGACAAGAAAATACAATGTTTTCAAACCAGTTTGAACCGTATTAGCAAAAAAAAACGGCTTAGGATATGTAACCAAGGTGACAAAAACGCAAATATTATGCGAAGCCTCGTTTTCAACATTCTGAATGTGTTTTTGGAGCTTTGATCAAAATGAATGGGCTATTTAGGTAAAATTTGTTGAAAAATATAAAGTTACGTTGTGGATTTAATTTAACTAATTCAGGAAATAATCTAGCCGTATACCACTCAAACTATGAATTTAATCGATTAAACTACGTTCAATATTTTTCGCATGATTTTTCTTTTTGGCAAATAGTTTCATGCAAAATAATTTATAAATAAAAATAGTGTAAGTGCCCAGCGACATAAAGTTGCATTTATGAATACTGTCTTGGAAATTTTTGTGTGGCTTGATTGCGGCTAGTCTACCACCTTTTCCCTTTATGAAAACTTTCGTAGTGGGGGCGTTTGCTTTCCAGTTTTTACGAAAGCCGACCATTTCGCGTAGTGCAAAAAATTTATGCATACTGTTTTTATTTTTAATGTAATCGCGAGGCAAGTTTATGAAACACGCGAAAAAAAAAGTGTCCGACAAAAATTTTGGGGCGTTAAGGGTGTCCGACAATTCAAACATATCCAATTCATGAGTTAAAAAAATTTATGAATAATGAGCTGATTTTTTCAGGATTACTTAATAAAAATATGTAGAAAATAAATATCCGATTGTCCGACAAATTACATTTTCCGATTTTCCAGTCCGACACGGGAAAATCATCGGTTTCACGAAGCCAAAAAATTTACGAATACCAATTTCTTCTTTCGATTTTTTGCTTTGAAATGAACTAGAGAACATAATGAATAAGTTGTCCGACAGTAAAACGTTACCTTATGCGTAAAAAAGAAGCAAAATGTTTTTTTGAATTTAGTCGTTGTACTAATGCTTGGAGTGTGTATATTATATACACCCATTTTCAAATAACCTGCTAATTTTGTAAACATTGAATAAAAGGGAATATGTAAATACAATAAGCGCAGCTTATTCAATAACTAGCTACTCATCTCTATCGAAATCGGAAAGTTGGAGTGTCGGGCACTACGCATCCTGGCGGTGCCTTGAGCGGTTCAGTTTCACGGTCTCGTGATTTTTCAGGCAATGTAATGACACGAAGCGAGCTGAATTTAAAATGAATATTCACTTCAAAATCCATGACAAATTCTTCCGAAGCTACGGCTATTGCCCTAGAAAGACCGGAAATTTCGGATTTTTATACAATTTTACCATTTAAAATCGTTTTCAAACGGATTTTAGACGATAAAACATCGTATTTGAAATTAAACGAACTGCCAAAAGTATTATTCAGATGCCCAGACGTTTAGAAAAATATTAACTCATGGCCTTCTTCTAAAATTTCCACTTAACTTGCCCAAATCAAAGGATGCCGCCGCAAGATGAGTAGCTGGTTATTGAATAAGCTGTGTAATAAGTGGCAACGAAACAATCGAACATTTCTAGAAAAAATCGCGATACCTGTGGCCCGCTGCGCTGCCATGAATCCGCTGATCGTATGCATATATTTAATATATGATCGTATGTACCTTTTCGTACAAGTCGCGATCGGCATGCTCAAGTATGGCGACGACGCTCTCCATCATTAAAGCAACATCATTTTATGTTCCATGTTTTCTCTAATCCCTGCAGTAGTTTGAAAGTTTTAAAAAATTAATTGTTTTTTGTGTAATTCACTAAAAGATACACCTAATTTTAAGCAAAAAACAAAAGAAGTGAAAACATTTACGCCAGAAATATTTTGTTAGTCTAAATTATTTTTAAAATCAAGACTGTTTCACAACCACAAATATACTGATGTGATATTACCGCATTCTTCCGATGAAGAACTAATTGGGTATCATTCATCGTGCTACAAAGAATTCAGTATATAAAAAAAAATTTATTTGGTGGCTGAAAGGTCTTCATGCATTGAAAACCCTCTAAAAATGAAAAATAGAGGTAATTTTAGATTTTACTTTACTCATTACTTACAAAATAATATAAGTAAACAAATTTTTATTTCGTAAAGTAGCTCTTATTCCTAACGGCCTATATAAAGGACGGCAATAAATGGCGGCTCGCTGCCAACGACTAGCATGCCTTACTGAAGTTATCAGTAAATATATTGTTATTTTGGTATATATATACATGAAAATAAAGCTAACACTAATAAGTTATATAATGTTTCTTGAGTAATATACTTACCTAGCAAACTTGATGTTATATTCGGCCATTTTTATTCACTTTTATAATTAACTTAAACAAAAACCTGCAGCGCTGCGCAAGCACTACGGCGCGGAACTGTCAAATAAGATTGTCCCGAAATTCACTTATAGATGACGAGCCAAATTTCTCACCATTGGTGTGCGCAGGTATTTTAAAAGATACCGTTCTATTAGTAGGGCGTCAGGGTTATCTGATGGGTTAACATGTGCTCACTGGTTCCGTTTATTTAATAAATGTATTAAATGTTCTTGGTGTATTAATTGCTAAGATAAGGAAGGAAAAAACGGGGAAACAAGAGTTCCCAAGAAGGAAAATGCAAAAGTATTATTGCGGTTCCAAACTCTAAAAAAATTTGGGAGCTACTAAATACACAACGTAATGGATGGGTCGAAATTGGTTTGTAAAAAATTGTACGATCACGTGTCTGACTGTCGACTTTCAGAAGGTACTGGGCGTCGGTAAGTTTCAATCAAGGTTTCAATACATATTATTAACTATTTACGCATTTCACAATCCATTTACAGTAGCTTATAAAACTTTATCACAATTAATGAATACTTGAAAAATAATGCTGTTTAAAATTGTTGTTTTTTTGTCGGACTGCAGATTGGTCCCGACATATTTGTCGAACCGTTATACCATATGTCGAGTACTTGTTTTATATACATGATTCTTTTTTGTCCGACAGTTATTCGTAAATTTTTTGGCTTCGTGAAACCGATGATTTTCCAGTGTCGGACTGGAAAATCGGAAAATGTAATTTGTCGAACAATTGGATACATATTTTCTACATATTTTTATTAAGTAATGCTGAAAAAATCAGCTCGTTATTCATAAATTTTTTTAAGTCATGAATTGGATGTGTTTGAATTGTCGGACACCCTTAACGCCCCAAAATTTTTGTCGGACACTTTTTTTTTCGCGCGTTTCATAAACTTGCCTGGCGATTACATTAAAAATAAAAAGAGTATCCATAAATTTTTTGCACTACGCGAATTGGTCGGGTTTCGGAAGAACTGGAAAGCAAACGCCCCCACTACGAAAGTTTTCATAAAGGGAAAAGGTGGTAGACTAGCCGCAATTAAGCCACACAAAAATTTCCAAGACAGTATTCATAAATGCAACTTTATGTCGCTGGGCACTTACACTAAAACCCTCGACCGCCTCGCGGTCTCGGGTTTTTATTAAATTATTTTGCATTCAACATTTTCCAGAAACATTATGCTCAAGATATTGAATGTAGTTTAATCGATTAAATTCATAGTTCTCGTGGAATAATATATGAATAGAGTTCAGAGAGGTATCCGAAAATATAGAAATTAGTTAATCGCGTATAATAATCACCAAATGCAAGAAAAATATAAGAATGGTTAAAAATCTATCAAATTAAGGGTCTGGCGACATATAGGTTGTGTCGATTTTGCAATTTTTTTTTCGCTAGAAAGAGTAGTTTAAGCCAAAAAAATCAGAGGATCCGCCACATTTGAGCCGAAAAAATATCCGCGTTTTGAGCCTAAATTGCCCTAGGAGGGCAAACTTCCACTACGACTTTCCCAGGTGTAACGTGAAAATATTGAAATTGTGCGAAAATAATGAAATTTTAGTAACCGACACCGGGGGTCTGGCACAGTGATTCCAAAAGTTGCACATTTTCTTATGGGAATCAGTGTTTTTTTATTTAATATTACACTTCACGCATGACCCTCCGCTCGCTTCGGACGCTCCGGGGGCGCAACCAAACAAAACTAACCCAAGGCATGCAAATAAAAAAAATATATTTGTCAGTCGAAAATACAAATATTTTTTAGTTTGTTTCTCTTCATTTGGGCATATCTTGGGTTAGTTTGGGTAAGGTTTGTTTGGTTGCGCCCCCGGAGCGAGCGGAGGTCCATGTATGAAGTGAGATATTTGACGAATATATACATACAAAGGAATAGTGTAATTGAATCAGCCAAGCAGCCACGTTTACCAAGAAGGCCTATACGGCGGGCCATGACATCATTATGGCAGAATCGACCATCCCTTCATCTTCATACAATCGGACAACTGGGTGTCTTGGTCAACAGCAATATGTCCTGGCATGACCACATTGCTAACATCGCAAAATCAGCCTCCCAGAAGCTTGGTACGCTATTTCGCAACAAAAACTGTATACACCGTAGCAGTTGATCTTGCTCTACAAAGCGCAAATAAGACCGTGCTTGGAATATTGTCCACACATCTGGGGTGCCGCACCAGAGCACACCCTAAAGCTACTGGATTCCGTTCAGAAGAGAGTTGTGCGTCTTGTCGGCGGATGTGACCCGGAATCTGGATAGTCTGAAACACCGCAAACATGTGGCCGAGAAGTTCCTGTTTTACAGGTACTTTTACGGCAGATGTTCCCAGGATTTGGTCCGCTTTATACCACCACTGCCAGACAGTCACAATAGACAGCAAGAGCGCACCGGTTCGTCGTACAACTGGAATCACCTAGAACATCTTTGTCTGGCGCACTGAATCACTGTGGAACTCACTGCCAGGACGCATATTCGGATGTTCGGCTATGCCGAACATTTCTTCATATGTGACGTGCACTATAGCATTTAGTCGGATGTCGTGACTGTTACATAGAATCAACAAAACAGTTTTCAATAATTATTTAAACACTTCATGCATGGACCTCCGCTCCCTTCGCTCGCTACGGGGGCTCAACAAACAGAAACTAACCAAGTGCTAACCAACTGATTTGACCCAAAATTTTTATTTTATTTTTTTTTTATTAGTTTTGGTCAGTTTCTGTTTGTTGAGCCCCCGTAGCGAGCGAAGCGAACGGAAGTTCATGCATGAAGTGTTTAAATAATTGAAGACTTATTTGTGGATTTTATGTAACAGTCACGACGTCCGACTAAGTGCTACCGTGCACGTCACATATGAAGAAATGTTCGGCATTGCCGAATGGACATCTTGCCTTTTAAATCCGAATATGCCCCAGGACATCTGCTTCCCCCTAATTAACTATTCAAGAACCGTGTCAATCAACATCTTCGCACACGCCGCTCGTCGAGCACCATAGGATCTCCCTTTAGTGTGTGTGGTACTGCCATAAAACAAAATAATTCACCTAAATAAAAAAAAGAGTAGAGACACTTATATCACAGCTTATTCACTACCAGCTAGTCATATCTATCGAAATCGGAAAGTTGGAGTGTCGGGCACTGCGCCTACCTGGAAGTGCCCTGAGCGGTTCAGTTCCAGAGTTGAATTTAAAATGAATTTTCGCTTCAAAATCCACGACAAATTCGTCCCAAGCCTCGGCTATCGCCCTAAAAAGTCTGGATATTTCGGATTTTTATACAATTTCGCCTTTTAAAACCGCTCTTAAACGGATTTTAGACGATAAAAAGCATATTTTAAATTAAACGAACTGTCAAAAGTATTATTCAGATGCCCAGACGTTTAAAACAATATTGAGTCATGATCCTCTTCTAAAATTTGCAAAATTTGGTTATTGACTTTCCCAAATCAAAGGATTCCGCCGCAAGATGACTAGCTGGTAGTGAAGAAACTGTGCTTATAGCGCACCATATTTCTAATGAATTTTGCTAACGAAACTACAGTAATCATCTGGTAACAGTGTGCCTTATTCTTAAAAGCTCTGTTTGGGCTCACGATGATCGAGAACTCCTCGACGCTGCGACAGCAGATGTAATGTTTAGCATTGCATCTGCAATTATTAAGGAAAAATCGTTTGGGACTTGTCCCAAAACAATAAAATCGTTCAGGCGTTAGCCCTCCCAAGCTTCTAAGTGGCGACCGGTCGTACTTCGTGCATGCACCAGCAGCAAAATGGATAGCAGCAGCAACGCGAAAGAAAATAGCCAGGCGGCAATGGAGGAAAAAAGAAAACAACGCAGAAGTCAAAGTTAAAGTCAAAGTGCTTTATTGTAAAGAAACAATGTTAGTCCCTATTTACAAGCAAGCAAGTTAAAAATAAGTCTAACCATTACGATACAATAATTATTAAATTTAAGAAAAAAGTCAAAATCTTATAAAAAACTTAACCCTAACATATGTAAAAAACAAGACAATAAAAACAACAAAAAACATTAATCATTTAAAAAGAACAAGACATAAGCAGTATAAAAGTTTAAAAGTTTAAGCTTTAAATCCTACAGACGATCCATAAAAATATCATTTAGGCTGTAGTAGGCTTTTGGGATTAACACCCTTTTTAGTGCTCTTCTAAAATGTCCAGTAGTTGGTGATGCTTTTAACACTTTAGGAAGGTGATTAAATATCTTTTTGCCATTATATACGATAGATCTCTGGACCATTGCCTTTGTTGGTATTGGTAAAGGCAAATCATCTATCTGCCTTGTGACCCTTTGCGGTTCGCGAGCTTGTGCAATATGACGGTTCTTAAAAATCAATGACGCAGTCTCAAGTATGTACAGAGATGGTAGGGTAAGAAGATTTAAGTCAATAAAGTATTGTTTGCATGACACTCTTTGGTTGATATTGGCAATGAAGCGAACAGCCTTTTTCTGCAAGACAAAAAGTATATTTTGCAAATTGTGCGTACTTGCTCCCCAAAAGGGAATACCATACCGGAGATGTGCCTCGAATAATGAAAAATACACCATTCTAGCCATCTGTTGACCCAGTTCCTGTCTCACCACTCTTACCGCAAAGCATCCAGAAGACAACGTCTTACCCAACCCCAAGATATGCTCCTCAAAACGAAGCTGTTTATCAACCCTAAGTCCCAGAAACTTAGACATTCCAGAAGTCTGAACAGTACAACCCTCAAGATAGACATCCTCCAGATCACAACCAAATGCAAGAACATTTGTCTTATCAGCATTGAACACAAGGCGATTTGCATCACACCAATCCTTAATATTTTTTAGGTCAGCCGAGATACATGAGCCAAGTCCCCCAACATCATGCCCATGCCATGATACCGCGGTATCGTCGGCGAACATTGTGAAACCTCCACCAATTTCGATTTAGCGATCCTAGGCAGGAACAAGTACACGTAAGTGCCCAAATACACAAAACACACACAAATATAAATACTACACTAATTTCTAAAGCGAACTTTGAATTAGCCAAACAAATGGTCAAACAAAACATAAAAGACGAGAAATTACAAACGTACGTACGTAAACTCGAAACGCATAATCAAAATTTAAAGGACGAAAACGACCAACTTACGGAAAAAGTAGCTCAACTTAAACTAGACTTAGACAAAGCTAACAAAACAATACAAAACATACAAACAGACCAAGACAAATACCAAGACGTATTAATGGACACACTGACGGAAATAAAACAAAATCAGACAAATACACACACACTCTCACGCAAATCAACCAACCCCCACGGAGGAAGAAATGGAAACGATTTCTGACTCCGAACAGCCACCGTCTAATAAAAGAGAGTTCCCACCTCTCAAACGGCCTAGGGCACTGAGCCCCCCAATAATCCAAAACCCAAGCTCTAGGACAAATATACCAAAAACGACGAATGTGGCCACACATGAGCCAATCAACAAGCATCTGGGAGTAGACCCCTCAACCACCCACCTAGCCTCAGAGCCCCCAAAGACACCTAAAAAATCCGAAGTGGTACCAATAATCATTCGATGCCCAGAACACTGGGTAAGAATTCATCAAGATTTGACGTATTCGAAAATAGCTTTTGGAGACGTCAAAAAATCCAGGCTGGGGATCCAAATCACCCCCGCCACCTCAAGTGATCACAGAAGGATCACCACCTACCTTTCAAATAAAAAGTATCCATATCATTCATATTTCCTACCGGAAGATAGGAAACTAAACATAGTAATCAAGGGACTAGACTGTCTCATCCCATTGTCGGACATTAAGAACGACCTCATCGCCAAGGGCTACTCCCCCCAAGAAATGTTCTGGCTCAAAACCGGATCAAGGAGAAACATCTCAACAGAGATGTTAAAAGTTCTAGTCCCGCAAACAGACAGCAACATCCTCAATGAAACCCGGATCAACTACATGCCAGTAGTAGTCGAGGTTCAGAGAGGCAGCAAGCACGTGTGCACAATCAGTGCCACAGGTGCTAACAATTTGGCCACTCAGTCACAAATTGCCACGCAGTCCCAGTATGCCATAAATGCGCTGGCAACCACCACTACAGGGACTGCAAAAAGCCCATGAATACCCCGCCAAAATGTTGCAACTGTGGAGAGGAACACCCGGCAAGCTACTCAACTTGCCCGAAAAACCCCAACTATAAACAAAAACGACCCATCACACAAACACGATCAGTGAACACGAACATCAGTTACGCCCAAGTGGCAAAACCAATCACCCAAAACATCACACAAAACTCAAGCACTAACAAAAACACTAAAAATTACACTAACGCTAAAAACACAAACACACAAAACAACAACATATTTGCACTGCTGACTATGTCCGAGGAGGAGATAACAGCAAAAATAAACACGATAACCACACTAATCCAGAACAACCCAACATTGAGATTATTCGCTAATCTCAATGGCTAATACACCTACTCACCTATTCTTAATCAGTTGGAATGCGAACTCCCTCTATCCCAAGAGATACGAGTTTGCGAAATATCTGATTGAGAATAACATAGACATAGCGCTAGTCCAAGAAACTTACCTACGTCCACACACGTATTTACACGTACAAAACTATACAATTTATAGAAATGATAGACCGGACCGCGTGGAAGGCGGCACGGCCATTTTTATAAAAAACAGCATCACGCATGACACTATACGCTCACCACAATCTGAGATATTAGAGGTAACCAGTATCAAAGTCAGTCTAACTGACGGCTATATTGTGGTACACTCAGTATACAAGCCACCACGAAATAAACTAACACACGCAGAAATGGAAAAACTACTCGATTACACATACTCGGTTTTAGCGGCCGGGGACGCAAAACACAGGACCTATGGGGATGTAGAACCACGAATCCGAATGGTACTATATTACTCAGGACCGCAGAAACATTACATTACACTGTACTCACTCCCACAGAACCAACACACTTTCGCGGTGAATCAGCCGACATACTAGACATTGCCATTACACAAAACATTCCACACAACGTTGTTATAGACATTCTGGAGGATCTATCTGCCTCAGATCATTCTCCGATTGGCATTACAATAAACAACATACACGAAAACGCACGAGCAAACACGCAAACATTTATTCACTGGAACATTTTCAAAAAACACTTAACAGATAACATACAACCAATTTCACACATAAACTCTAAGGCGGAGCTGGACAACCAAGTTGTAGGCTTCACCGAAGAGTTACAAATAGCAATAAACACAGCTAAGAAAACAGTACACACAAGACAAAACAACCCATATACACTACCAGAAAACATAAAACAAAACATAAGACTAAGAAATAGACTGAAAAGACGAGCTAAACTAACAGGCAACGCACAACTCAACAGACAAGGAAACAGACTAACAAACACAATAAAAACAGACATCAAAAACCACAAAAACAACAAATGGATGGAATACCTAACAACACTAAACATACAAAACAACTCTCTATGGAGAATTGCTAAAACTATGCAGCATAAAGGCAAGATGATATATCCGGCGATCCACGGCTTGACGGGTTGGGCGTACTCTAGCGAAGTGAAGGTCGAGGCCTTCGCAGATTCGCTGGAGTCTCAATTCACCTTGGGAGATGGAGCGCAGGATATTAAACACGAAGCGGCCATAGAGAGATCTTACAGAGCAATCATGACCGAAATTAACGAACACCCAGAAGACGAAACACAACAAACAAACACCGACGAAGTTGCGCAATTAATTGCGCAACTAAACCCAAAAAAGGTTCCAGGAATAGACAACATACAAAACAAAGCACTCAAAAACCTACCAGACGTAGCAATACGAAAACTAACATACATAATAAACAAAACACTACAACTGAAACACTTTCCAGCATCCTGGAAAAAAGCAAAAATAATCCTAAAACCAAATAAGAATCTAACATTCCCACAACACTGGCGACCTATTAGCTTGCTCTCTACCTTGAGCAAGCTAACAGAACGCCTCATACTAAACAGATTAAACACTCACATAACAGAACACAATCTAATCCCAAATGAAAAATTTGGGTTTAGAAAAAACCACAGCACGGAGCTCCAGCTTGCCAGGCTGGTTGAGGATGCGACTAGAGGACTGCAAAGGCGGGCATCAACCGCAGTTGTAGCCCTCGACATCGAAAAAGCCTTCGACAAAGTGTGGCATGAGGGACTCATTCACAAACTATACACACAACATAACCTGCCACTACCCATAACACAACTCATTGCTTCTTTCTTAAAACAAAGAACATTCGTCACCCAAATAAACTCTGAACTATCAACCACAAGACACATGGAAGCGGGAGTCCCTCAGGGCTCCCCGCTATCCCCAACACTATACTCGCTATTCATAGCGGATGTACCCAGACACCCACACGTACAACTCTCAATATATGCAGATGACATCTGCATATATTCGACACTCAAAAACACAGCAATACTCAAGATATACGTACAACAACACCTAAATTCCATAGACGACTGGGCAGAAACTTGGAACATCGAAATTAATAACGATAAAACACAGTCAATGCTCATTAGCAATTGAACGTGGCTTACCTGCAAATTTAAACCTAGAAACACCGAGATAAGGTGGAACAAAACTCTCAAATATCTAGGGATAACCCTAGGCAGCAAACTTTCATTTAATCAACACATTCAAAACAAAATTGCCGCAAACCAAGCCTTCTATCCTTTAGTTAACAGAAATAGTTCAATGTCAATCAAAAACAAATTACTAGTCTACAACCAAGTTATCAAGCCAAAAGTCCTCTACGGGGCTATTGCATACATACACACAAGCAAAACAAACAAGAAAAAACTGCAAGTTTTCCAAAACAAAACACTAAGACAAATCACAAATGCACCATGGTACATTCGCAACACTAACATACACCCCGACCTAAAAGTCGAAACAATTCAGGAACACCTAACAAACAGACATGTTAGATTCTTGGAACAAGTACACAATCACACATCCACTAATAACATCACTTTTTGACGGGGAAGACCGGCCAAGAAGAGCAAGGCTCAAAAGCCTACGAGAACCACCGTAAGAGGGCCACAATAAACACAAAAAACACATAAATATCATAAAAATAAAAAAAAACCACCAAAAATAATATTAACACTTACTAACCCATAAAAAACTGTAGCTAAATACTACAGAAAAAACCCAAAAATAACTAACCCACTAACACACACTCCAAAACATCATATCACAAACACAACATCCTGCCTAGAATCATCAAGAACAGGAGGCCAACACGCCAATGAAGGATGATTTAAGAGTTACAAGAGTCACTAGCATCAATGGAAGATGGTGAATTTTTAGTGGGTATGCTCAGAGAGGAGAGTCCCACACTACCCTCAACCGAGGGTGTGCATAAGAGAGCATTTTTACACCTCAACAAAAAAAAAGGGCTCATGATATTCCGGATTCGCCCTTAAACATGTTGCCAGGTCTTAGCATGTATGAAGAATTCATTTCCTGAATATTAATAAAATTCAATTGTAATTTTTGTTTCCAGACAACTCATCAAATTCGTATCCTATCCTAGAAGACGCAGCGCCAAATTTGAGCTCCTTCGCTGTGCGGGAGCGCGTAGATTGTGACGTACCCTCCATTGTTGTGTTTGTTACATACTAACCGTTCTCCTATAAACGTTCAGAATCTAACAATATAAATAGTCGAAAAGATGGCCGCTGCATGTGATGCACGAAGTTCAGAGAACGAAGAAAAAGTTAATTATAATTGTTGTAAGAAAAAAGTATGTAGTACATTAACGTGTATAGTATGTGGAAGAGTCTTTCATAATTCTTGTATAGCGAGAAACTGGCAGGGAAAGCTAAGAATTCTTGATAAAACGCGAGTTGTTTGTGCAGAACATGATCAAAACCATAAACTAACCCAAGTTGGGTTCGTGTATGATCAAAACAATCAAACAATGGCGGACAAAGGGATAGAAATGTCCCATACAGCACACCAAATCAAGATTACGGTGTGTTCGCATTGTGACGATGTATCTAGATGCAGACACAGGGTTGCACAATTCTACGATGTAAATGTGCTACGTTTACACATTTCAGGTACACACGTATGCACAAAGGTGAAACGTCCGCCTCACAATGTAGCCACAGTATACCATTTACATATACACAACTTAAGTGATCCACAGTGTGTTATCGGCTGCACAGTGATTGTGTATTATGCATAAACTCTGCTTACACATGGCATTTGTCCTTCTCAATTTGAACGTAAATATACTATTCCGTGTATATGTAGCTCCGTCGCCCCATGTATACGCCCTGTCAAAGAAACCAATTTTTTCTCCGATTGACAGCAAATATTAATTTTGCAGACCCATATCAATCAGCAAAGTATTACTTTTTCTGTCCAGGCAGCAAAGTAAGTACTTTGCTGCCTAGGCAGCAAAGTGAATAGTCTCCATGGGAATAAAACGTCTGACATAAGTTGTCAAACTATAATTATTATGGACATATACATTTCCATAGCAACCAACCGTTCCAACAATTGCGATTTCTATCAAATTTTGTCTTAATTTATCACTACAGGAAAAATAAAAAGATTGTGGGAATTGTAATAATTTGCAAATATACAATATACATATATCATTATAAACAATCGGAGAAAAAATTATATGTTCAACTCGGCAGCAAAGTAGATTGACTGCCTTAGCTGAATTCCTAGCCTCGCTACGCTCGGCTATGAACTATCAGCCGCGGCAGTCAATCTACTACTTTGCTGCCTAGTAAAACAAATAACTATTTCATGAGCTACTTCAGGAAAATAAAAGTTTTGCCGCCTGACCCGAGAATAACAACCGCAGAGAAGCGACAACATAAATGCCGTCCA
>JAEQML010068760.1:0-18020 GCA_016904865.1 Pissodes strobi | reverse complement strand
GTGAAATAGCTTTTCGAAGGTCGGTATTTTGTTTCCTTAATGGCTAGTCGTTGATAAACTTGGCACTCGACATTCTAAAGTAGTTAAAAAAAATCGTCAGCCAACAAATCCAGAAATAAATGATGAAACTCCCTTTTAATAAATATCATGGATCTAATACCTCTTTCTGACTTTGTGTTCACCTTCCACTTCAGAATAGGCTGCAGCCAATAAAAGAATTTCTTCTTCTTAGTCCGACGAACAATTAAATTTCCGGATATTTCACTTATTTAACTGATTCAAATCATTACCTGTTTTCACGATGATGGTCGAAGCCGTTTTAAATTCTACGCGAGTCTATCATGCCGAATCAATGGTGGTTGCCGAACGGCCGGCCGTGCTAGCCGTGCCAGGCCGCGTAAATACATTCTTTACTACGGTACAGATGGCGTGTACTCTGTACTGCAGTAACCAATATTACCGAAACAACGCGCAAATCACACATACTTTGCTTACTGCGCTGCAGATGTTTATCTGTAATGTAGTAAATACTGTAGGTCAAATAACGGCGCACTGATCATCCGTTGCTTACGACATCATACGATATTTATTGTTCAATATTTTTCTTCAAATACACAAAGTTTCGAGATGTTATTTATTGATTCCAGAGGATTTTGCGACCAAACGAATACACGTGTGACGATTTTGTTTGCTGCTGCTAAAATTGGCACTGTACCTTTAGCATGCTTTTAACCCTGAACAAAGTGAAGCTAACTAACTACACACTCATGTTTAAGTTACACCCTACGAAATCAAGAATTCGGAGGCCGAGGCTTCCCCATCGTCATCATGACAAACGATTATTTAGCAGAAAGAAATGCATTAAAATTCCCTGAGGCCAGTTTGTCCATTTGTATAATCCATGTGACCAAAAAATTTTGGAGATGGTTGTTGAACAATGAGCACATAGCTTCTAAAGATCCTCGAATGCCAATAATTAGAGAAATTTAACGCTTATTCTAATTCACTAGTGAGGAGGACGCCCAAGAAATGAATGAAAAGTTTGTACAAAACGAATGTCTTTTATTGTATCACAATTTAATTGGCCATGTAAAAACTTTATAGAAACGCAAGTAAGTTATCCAAAGTAAGTAACCACCTTATTAGAATATTTCACAAAGTAAACATTATTTTTACTTGATAAAGCACTTTCAGAGCCAAATATTTAAATCGTAAAAGCTTAATTTGTGAAATCTTCTAATAATAGGCCAAAAACCATGAACACGTACAGCACTGTTACTTACCACTATCGTCGGATAATTTCCCTCAATGTTGTCTCATTTGTCTAGCTACTTCACGAAAACGCAATCAAAAGATGATAAGTGCTTGTTTCTGCAATAATTGCTGTAGTAGGTATTCAAAAAGTTTAACGGGGCCAGTGATATCACATAAAAGGAGGAAGGCACTAAAAAAACCGCTGCCAATGTTATCCATACTTTCACATCTTTAGGTTTTACAGCAAAAAGCTAACACCCATCCCAACCCTCTATAAAAAATAGTATGATAATCGAATTCCTTAGCCTCGAAAATATACGAAACGAAATATCAAATAGTTTTGCAATGTGCATACGACAGATATATTTAAACTATTTCTACCTATAATAGAAATTGTATATGTTATGCTGCAAGAAGAAAGGGATGAGCAGTACGCAGTTACTACGCCTACATACTCGCGTCTAAAAATTATAATATACTTTGCCTCCTTGGCTTTCACAAGGTCAGAGTGCGCCCGCCAATATCTTACTGCTGCTCGCCGATTGGATTTAAGTACAAATACTACCTGCAAATGATTGTTTGTGTGAATCGGTGTTGTGAGAAGGTGTAGTAAGATTGGATTGTCGTAATGCATTTTTTTATTTTTTTTTCCTTGTCTTGGGTCAGTTTGGGTTAGCACCTGGTTAGTTTCCTTTTCTTGAGCCCCCGTAGTGAGCGAAGGGCCATGCGAAAAGTGAAATATTAGTTTAATGATAAAAAATTGGGTTAAGAGCCGTATTATAGTGGATATATAGCAGCTTGTATGTGTGTCTGCGAATATATTCCATATCTATAACCTCAAATCACTATATCAACAGATAAAAAGTATAATACACTTTTGAACTTTGAATCAAAAACTACTAAACACTCCATTCTAAATAAACAAATCGAAGGTAACCTAAAACATATTTATTTGCGGGCGCACTCTGACCTTGTGAAAGCTAAGGAGGCAAAGTATATTATAATTTCTAGACTCGAGTGGCCTACATTATTTACTACGATACAGATAGTGTAAATATCTGCAGCGTAGTAAGAAATATGTGGGATTAACGCGTTATTTCTGTACCATTGTACCATTGTTTACTGCGGTACAGAGACCAAGCCATCTGTACTGTGGTAAAGAATGTATTTACGCTGCCGGGCCAGTCTGTGCCGACTCAGCGGCCGCCCTGCTTTAGTCTCCTATTTGCTCGTATCATGTCTTTAAACTCATCAGAGATATCGTCATGTCTTCGGCTGTTTGAGAGGTATTTTAGAGCATTACTATTATTTAAAGCATGAATGATGTTATTTTCCAGGTTTTCTACATCTAATTCTAGCTACTGCGCATTATATATACCCCTTCTTTCGATGGTACCTTTGGTGTTATTCTAGTTTCAAAGCCAGTTGGACGTCTTTTTGGATCTTAGGTTGAATCTTCCAAGTCTTAAATTAACATCCAGCATTATAGGGTTGTGATCTGATGTTCCTTTTATTATAGTTTCTATTTCCATGTTGTGTTGTACGTTCTTCAGAAGTGCTATGACCAGGATGTCCGAGCTGACCCTTGGGAATAATGTAGGCTGATCCAGTCCTAGTACGAAACGTTTCTGTCTCCACAATACTGTGTTAATCTTCGAAAAATTTTGCTTAATCTTGCACTATTCAACTGTTGATGTTTGCAGTTTAGGTCTCCAATGAAGGTCTCAGGGCTTGGGTATTGATTTAGTTCTGATGTGTTCTTCATGAAGTAGATCTTGAGACGGTAGATAAGACAAGTTATCTTGATATCTCTAGCGTCGTGTGATCAATTTAAGTGTCTACGACTAGTGCAAATCCTCCTTCTGAATGGTTGTGTCAGTCGTATCTGTATATTATATAGTCTGATAAATTGATGTTGATCGACCGTGTTATTCTAGTCTCTTGCAAGGCCAGGACAGCCGAATTATGTCTATGCAGAAGTTCTTGGTTCTATATTCTGCTACCCTTAAGCCCTTACGACCACAGCCATTACATGATATAGTTTTGAGGCGCTCGATGTCTTCACTGTCCATTTAAGCCCCTGAAAGCTTCTTGAACCATTTTTAGAATCAATGGTCAAGGTGGTTATTACTTATGAAATTATGTAGTTTACCAAATCTTACTATGGCTATTGATGATCAACTGACTCAAAATTTGGTAATTTGATGCATTGTACAAAAATATGCCTTATTTAAGCATACTTTATCCTTCTTCCTTTTCTGACGTTTGAATAAAAAACTGCTTGTATTTTTAGATGCATAGTTTTGAGGATTTTGATAATTTAGTAGCTTACGCTTTCGCATCCGTCTACTTCAAAAGCAGAGTACAAATAATATCTTTAAGGTGATTTAAATACTTTTTGGTCATTAAAAAATAGTTTGACAAGTTACAATAAGCGATTAAGCATCAAATAATGTGATTCAAACAAAACAAGTCTGTGCTTAAAAATCTCACGACAGAAGTGAAAGCGTCAACAATGCGAGATTAATATTATGAAATACAAAAAAAAATTGTATGTTATATTTTGAAATTACTTACAACAACTCTGATTTTTAGAGTAAAATCCCACATAAAATCGGCAGAAACCACTGCTTATCGCTTGTAATATGTCAAAATTCTCCGATCCAGGGCAATGGGCCATCTTCAAATCTTTTTAATTAACATTTCAAGTAGATAAATCTACATACTTACGATAAATCCTATACGTATCAATATGCTAAAAGTAACGGCAGAAACGGCCTCTAAGCATCGAAAAGTGTAGAGATTTTTTCTATACTTTTCGATGCTATTCTAGCTTCAAACACTTTTCAATGACATTTCAGACAATTAGATCTATGAATCAACCTATTTTCCCCCAAACGCCATTTAAAAATATTTGAAGATTTATTCCTTAAAACTCGTAAAATTGACGAGATATTGAAGTCTTAGAACTGTTTTTGCAATTTTCTATATGTTTCAATTTAACCTAGACCTTCTCGTATGACCTTTTTTTAAAAAATAATAACACTTGCCATTTTGATTTCGTCAAAAGGTACGTTGACAAAAAATTTCATCAAAATTGTTAAATTATTTCGACAGTTACCGTTATCAAAGTGCCATTTTTAATAAACGCAGATTGGACATCATAAATCGCAAAGAGAAAATACAATCACCAAAAACAACCGTAGGAGGCCCCCCGAATGTTGCCTAAAACCATGCCAAATTCCAGTCATCCCCCTTTTCGAGGAAAAATGGTAACTGAATTCACTCCGCTGATTGTTTATCTCTCTCGCTTGGCTGAAGTCGATTCCGACTTTACCCGTACTAGGGTCACAACTCCAACCCTGACGGCTCAGTCTTATTCGCTACCTAGAAAAAAATTTGCTGAACGCCCCTAGAGAAGTTTTCACTTCAAAAAATATTGTAGTTACCCTCTAAAGTGAGAGACTTGCAGTTTTAGTCGTTACTTACAATAATGATATGCTGTTTTTATTTCTTTATAACTACGTTTGTTAAAATATTTGGTATTATAGGTATAAGTGTATTGTTTTCAGTGAATTTTCAGATGCTCCGTGAATTTTAAAGCCTGAAAGTTTTTCTCTCGATAAATGCGCTGAAAGACGAAGGATCTTGCGTTGTGGCTGTAAAATAAAACACTAAAAGAGATGTTCTTGCGTTGTTTAAGTAATAATGACTATTATACCCATTGAATATAAAAGAAAATATTTTCCTAGATGGTTGAACACCATGATCAATTGCTGTACGTTCAAATTAATAGCTGAAATCATTCGCTTAGTTAACAAAAAGTTCTTTTACTACAAAGAGTAGGAGAGTACAGTTTGAAAAACTAAGAACATAAAGGCACTAAATGAATTTCGGCACAATTATTATTTACATCATATTAAGCATGTTGGTATAGTTACAGTCCATTAATTAACACAGGCTCACAAACAACATTTATTGCCTAACGAACAGGAGACTAATAATTTCTATATCATTATTATGGAATTGCGAGTTAAAACCTTCTGGGCATTTTAATATAGAAGTTGTTACTTGATACTAACTATATAGCAGTTCGAACCACTATATAATATATACCTATTTATCTTACTTTTGATCACTATTTCTGCCTAACACGTATTTTGTCACTTAACTACTCAAATAAACCAAATCTGTTTTCTTGAGCTAGAGGATGTTTCCTGTTATGAATCCTGCAGCACACGATTTATATTCCATCTCCACTTACCTGAAAATAATTCTTATGACATTTTTTAAGTCAAAACTGTTGTTTCCATTAGCAAAGCCACTGCCTTTTAGGTATTTGTAATACAGTTCGGGTTAGTTGCTGGAACAAGATAACTTTGACAATATGCACCAGTCCAATAAAAATTCTTCGTTGCACTCTAACTGTTGTCAATGTTGTGCCGACCAGAAAGCTATTGATATTTGAGCCAGTCGTATTTTATCTGCTGAATTCCTGTGAGACAAAAATAATTTATTATTATTATTATTGCAATTTACCATCGCTTAATAGTACCCTGTCCTTTATAGCAGAAATGCTAATGAGGTTTAATAGCCTAGATGACAATTAAAATGTATAAATTGAAGACTTCAATACTCACTTTTAACATCTTTTTTGTCAAAATATGCAATCGTAGCTAAGTAGACACAACCCTCTATGCATTATCGGGTTCCAGTTGGATAGGTATGATTTGGGTAAGCAATTAGATAGTAACCTAACCTAGATTGAATGAGGAACAAGTATATTCTTATGAGACGCTTTGCCCGAGCCCTACGTAGGGCCCGCTAGAAGCTTTAGTATGTCAATTCCTTAATATATTTCCTCCAGTTCAATAGGCAGTCCAGTTCAATTCCAAGAAGGCGATGGGAGAATACGGAGGATATAAAGTGGGAGGACAATGTAAATGAGGTATGGCGATGATAGTCACGAACATGACAGAAATAGATTGCAGCTGACTTGGGCAGTGAAAAGAAAACTCTGTTAGAGTGGGCCCATGTAGTGAGACAATAAACACAATAATGAAGTAATTGTTCGCTTAACTTGGGGTCCGTTGATAAGTGATATATAAGAACGTTGCGTCGTCTGCAAAAATTCTACGCTTAACTTGTGAGTTGATGGTATTTTAAATGTTGTTTATAGCTATTATTAGAGGGATGCTAGTTACAGATCCCTGAGGTACTCAGAGCGATTGATTATAGCTGGCAAATAGATGTTGATTATGATGACACAGCATCATCTTAAGGAGGGAAAATTAGAGTTAAAGGAGTAAAGATTGTCATCGATTTTCCACCTGGACAGAGTTGTTACTACAAAAAATCTACTGATGCGGTCAAAGGCCTAGTAGAGATACAGGAAAATAGCGTGTGTTGTCTGAGTGTATTGATCGTTGCTGTTTACTATAATCATATGGGATGACTCAGACGCAAATTGACAATGAAGCTGTTTGAACTATGTATTCTTTAATTTTAGTATCTCTGAATGTTCTACACAGATTCCTGATACAGGTGTGTCTAATCATTTGGTATAGCTTGCCAGCTTTCCTGCACTGATTCAGACTTGAAGACGATAGCATGGCAGGGTAGGGTCGCCTTTTACTCTTCTGTGGAAAGAATCTCATGGGACCTAGTTGACAACACTCATCTTCCTGCGCGTGAGAAATTTTCATTGTTTATTGAGCTTATATCTATTGCTTCGCAGACTATTCCCACTGATAAAGTATCACAAGCGCAACAACCGAAACTACATAAAAAATTAGTTCAAAGCTAAGCTCAGGTATATATGTAAACTTATGGATCCAGTCAAGACCCTACAAATGACCTAAAACTTTTATTAAGATGAACAGATCTTCTTATAAAAAGGCAATAAAGTCAGCTGAATGAACTTAATGAATAACAATATTTTAATATCTAATTTCTCAAATCTCAATAAAACCAGATAGCAGATAATAAACCAGTTCAGAGCCGTTTCTATTGGTGATTCGACACCATCTATTACCCCGCATTAATTGAACAGTTTTTTTGCTAATGTTGCCCTGATGCTTCAAAATCAGATTGATCCTACTGAAGATATATCAATTTTTCGTTAAAAATGTAAGATCCGTCTCTCCATTGTCCAAACTAATTATATAGAGAAAAAGATTTTCTGTGAAATTGTAAAGGACTGATGACCCGAATAATTGAAAAGGGTGAACCAAATGATGTCTCCAAGTATATATCGTTGTTTTTTTTTCAAAAATTTTTGAAAATTATATTTCAATTCTATCACTATTATCTTCCAAATAAATAATCTCGTTTGTAATAAGCAGTATCGATTTCGGAAAGACTGAAATACGTCATTGGATATACTACATTTTCCAAATTGATGACATTTTTTGGAACCGCGTATATCTGTCTAAAGGCTCTGACTGTGTATCGCATGAAGTTCTTCTGGATAAGCCCAGAATTTTAATAACAGCAGCCTCTCACTGGATCAAAAACTACCAATCATACCGTCATAAAATCGTGCAAGTTGATGGAGTAAATAGATAAATAAATAATTAAATAATGTCTTTATTACGTTTAAGAACAAATACAAAAATTGAATTCAATAGCAACATTTCTAACACAATACTATAATTACTAAGTACTAAATGAACCAAATAAAAAAAAAATAATAAAATTACTTAATACCCATACTTAAATGTCTATACCGTTAACATATACCTATCAGGATTCACCAGCAAATACTTTAATACGCTTCTTGAAACTCGCCACGGTGGAGCAAGCTGATATAAAGCGGAGTCAGCAAAGAGGGATATGAGAATTTGTGTCCCACAGAGACAGGTGCTAGTTTTGACAATTCTGCTATATTTAGTGTATACTAAAGGCCTATCTTTTGTAAACTCAGACGCTCATTATACCTTTTTTGTTGATGACACCAAAATTTGCTACCTGGAAAAAGGTTTTGATCAAACTTTGAATGGTTCTGTTCTTTTACAGGTAAGGGATAATTAATGGTTGATGGCTAATAGGTTTTTTCTAAATGCCTCCAAGATACACTCATTAATTTGTGTGCAACTCGTCCTTTGCCAGATAGAGGTGAGATAGGTGTAGAAAAAGAAATATTATTGAATTCCTCAATGCCAGTCTGGTACTTCGCCAACGCGAAGTGAAACGAATGCTCAAAAGTCTACACACTAACAAGGCCACATGACCGGACGGCGTTCCAGCAATAGTGCTTAAGAAATGTGCTGTTGAACTAGCAGCTCCACTACGCAGGCTCTTCTCCCTATCATACAGAACTGCATGCTTTCCTCTCTAGCTGGAAATGCTTTCGGGTGCAACCCATCCCGAGGAAAGGTAAAAAATTATTCTAAATAACTACCGTCCAATTGCCTTAGTTCCCATCATGTCCAAAGTCAGAAAACTAATCAACGAACAGCTCCTAATATATCTCAAATGAGCAGGCATCATAAGCGATCGCTAGTACGGCTTCCGCAAGCATAGATCAATGAGAGATCTCCTGACTTACGTAACCTACCTATGGACCAAAGTCATCAAGAGCTACGGCGAATCTCGTGCAGTGGCGCTCGACATATCCAAAGTATTTGATAGAGTGAGGCATGACGGATTGTTTAACCAATTGGCAGTATACCAGCTCTGCTTCTATGTCTTTCCAATTTCTTCAAAGATCGAAGCATCCAAGTTGTTACTGATGGACATCTCTAGGAGGAATTTAAATTCAATGCCGGAGTTCCTCAAGGGTGTATATTATCTCCCACACTATTCCTGCTCTATATCAACAATCTCCTAGACAGGACAAACAATTCAATTTACAGCTTTGCAGACGACAGCACTCTTATATCCACATTCATGTCGCGACTCCAATGACCGCTACTCATTCCCAACGCGAGCGAGAAAATCAGATTGCTGCCATCAATGGAATGAGGTGAGGAAAATAATGTGCAAATGGAAAAACTCAAACAGCTGTCTTCTCAAAAAAAAACAAATACCGCAGGACCGATGATAGGACAAATACTGGCTCTGACCTCATCCACAAGCTTGCTGGGCATCAACGTAGAAAACAACATGTCTGTCAAGGCAGCAGCACAAAAGCTAGGAGCACTCTATAGAGCAAATATACAAGTATATACATCTCACCAGCTCTTACTGCTGTATATGGGCTAGATAAGACCATATCTGGAATAATATTCCCATGTGTAAAGCTCGGCACCCAAACACTTGCTCAAGGGACCCAGAGTTGACCAAAAAATCTTGATAGTCATGAACATCGAAGAAAAGTGGGGTACCTATCTCTTTACTATTGATACTACTACGGAAAGTGTTCGAATGAGCTGACACCTGACGGACTCCGTGTGAGTTAGCCTCTAACGTTTGCTTCATCGATGGTTGTCAAGAAGATATAATTTTCCCTGGTACATATCATAGAGCGATTGGAGTACTAGCTAGACTGTTACATGTCTTTTTGTTTGTGAAAACCTATTTAAAAGTAATCTTGCCTTATACCAAACACATCACGACGTGCACGAATAAGGCCCCCAACATAGACACAGTCTCGTCCCTGGCTATCATAAACTGACAAGGTGCAGAAATGGCACCCGTTACTGGTCTATTATTTTTTTTAACAAATTGCAATCTAACATAATAATATTTTATGTAGTTCCCTTGAATCTATACATAGTTTTAAGCTTTAAATTGTATTTGCTTTCATTTTTGTATATTCTATACTTCTTGACCTGTGTAAAATTTAAATGCATTTATATATAGCTCGAATATACTAATTGTATTTGCATTTATAATTGTATGTAATGCATTACATTGTAATATTTTAAATTGTTTCAGCATCTAAATTTAGCAAAGCAATCACTGTAGTTTTTATTTTAGCAATACGGTTTGAATCACTCCTCAAACACGAATTCTACGTAAATATTACCAAACGCATTACGTATTCAAATTAACCTCAGAATTACCGCAAATTTATAAGTGTCAAAAACAAAGATCCTTAATGTAATTGTAAAAATAAACTCGATAATAAGTTTTCCGGAAAGATATAGGGAATCATTGGGAAAAATCGATTAAGGCTATATATATTTTTGCTAAGTAAGCATGAGGAATGAATAATTTACACTTTTTAATACATCTAATAATGAAAAAATAATTTTTCTTAGCTGTGTACGTGCGATATACATGATTTATGTATTTGTTTTCCATATTGTCACAAAATGACTAATGTAGAAACTGCAGGGCAAATAATAAGCTGTCCAGAATGGGGTTTTCCGGTTTCATTTTCACAAGTCATCTGTCAATAAATACCTTTGCAAATAATGTGTACAGTATGTGAACTGAAATCTTTTCATGTTATGTTATTATCTGCGTTAATTCTATGTAAACTTGTTTAGCGCCGTAAGCATGCTGATAACGGGAGTGAGTTGAGGCTGGATGAAACGAAAAAGCCACACAAAAAAGAGATTTATAGGATGTAGCCTGCGAGACAACACACAATAGTTGTCACATGTTTGTTAAGAGTAAAAAGGGAAAAGTATTTTTGTTAAGAGCATAAAGGGAATAGTATATTATTTTATATGGAGGAAAAGTAACTTTTCCTCCACATAAAATATGCTGTTTTTTCTTCAAATGTCGACAAATTAATGCAAAAATATATCTTTTTAATAGTAATAATAATAAATATTATCTAAGATAAGTTGGTTTGCAAGGCGGCTTAGACCGGTATCGGTGAATAGGCATAGGTCGTTGCTATAGTAATGTAACATAAATCTGTCAGTGGACACTGTCAACAATAATTATTTTTTTAAAATTGCGTCTCCGATTGCGTTTTAATTCCGTATTGATAAGCAGTTATTGAATAAGTTGGATTAAGTTAATAACCAATTTGTTCCTAAATTAGTGGTTTTTAGAAATGCATAAATTGAGTGATAAATACAAATTTTAGTTTAATAATTCTTGAGTTGTTGACGCTTGCTTTGTTGTTTGTTTGTATCTATGTTGCTATGGTAACACTTTTACCTCCGCCGGCGGAAAAGTGAAAAGTAAAGCTCCGGCGGAGGAAAAATGAAACTTCACGGCCGCCTACACAGTCGAGTAATGACGGATTTACTGACGTTTGAAGAAAAAAGTATTTCTCGTCCGATCACTGAAGTTAAGCAACGTCGGGCGTGGTTAGTACTTGGATGAGTGACCACATGCATTTTATCTTCAGTGATTAAATGCAAAAAAAAATATTTATTACCATGATTTATGATTTTGTTGTTTCAGGTGTAACAGGGGTTCTTCGAAAATTGTCACGTTCTCAAATAATAACTTGATGGTGTTTCTCTTAAATAATCATGCTAAGGTCACAAATCAGGTCTAGTAAAAGCTGTATACGTTTTACTGAATATAGACCCAAAATGGCTTGTTTCCGAGACGCAGCCCTGGAAAGAGGCGACGAGAAAGACACGTTTTGCGAATAAGAGGATTTCTTTGTGGTTTCCATCTTCCGACAAGTTACCTTATGTGTATATTTTTTCTCAGTATCAATATCGTCAATCTCAATTGATAATAATTTGTAATCTAACAGCATTTGGCATAATTTTCCATCGCTTGTCTTCCGATATGATTACATTGTAGTTTCTGAATCACCATACCCATCGATACGTTTTTAAAGCATAAAGTTTTTTATCCTCAACCCGAGTCTGCTATCGCACTTCGATGCTTACTCATTCTGTTTTACGTATCCTTCGAATACGTTCAAAAATCGTGTTTTGTTTTGTGTTTGTGAAATAAAATGACGAAAAGAAGGGAAAATATATTGTCCAGTTCCTCAAGTAAGTGTTAATAAATTGTCTATATAGAACTAGTCCGATGGCCTAATATTTACGAACAATAAATGGTCGTTGATTAGTTGTTTTGGGGTTCGTTTATGCTTGTTTAAGTTAATCAATTTCCTATATAGTAGGCCGAGAGCCAAATATCTACGTACAATGATACAATGTACAGTTGATAAGTTGTATTGAGGTTTGTGTAAGATTAGGTTTTGTTAAAAAATAATATATATAATACAAATGTTTGTGGCTAAATTAAGAGACAGCTATCTGGGCGGTTTGTTGTCACAAAAAAAAAACAAATATAATATCGGGTTTCACGAAAACCAAAAAACTGAGTAGTGCAAAAAGTAGTAGGCCCCGGGACCAGATTAGCTACGGTATAGAGAGGTAAAAGAAGTAGTCTGTACCGAGTACGTGAAATGTAAAGTTTAGACATGAGATTAAAAATAAAATAGCTGGATTTCATTTAGTAGAACATAATCAGTTTTTATTTTCGGTCTTTCATTTGTTTACGTAAGCTCACTAATTAGGACTAGACTATTTTAAGTAATTAGAATAATTAAAAAACCTTGCATAACAGCCGAGGGCATATTAAATTCATATTCATGCAGTTTTTCAGTAAGGCACAATACGTTGACCTAACCAAGAGGAATAGAAATTAAAATACATAGACCGAGAGCCTTGTAATTTGCGTACGAATAGCACTCGATCAACTTTTCTTTTCGTGCTTAGGGCAATAGAAAAAGAATACCGAGGCCGAGGGCTTCGCAATACAAAAAATTGTTATTATTATTCTTATTATAAATTATTAATTAGTTAAGCTTATGGTCGAGGACCTAAATATTTGACTTCTCCACAAAGAGTTGGTTAGATTGAATTAGATAGTGCATAGGCCGAGGGCCTTATAATCTGCATACAAATAACACTCAATAGAAAAATTCTTGCCGAGGGCATAGAAACAGAATAGGTTTAGGTCGAGAACTTCGCAATACAAAAAAAAATATATATTTAATATCATTTTTATTATAAATTATTAATTGATTAAGCCTAGGGTCGAGGACCTAACTATTCGGCTTCCCCACAAAGAGTTGGCCAGATTGAGTTATATAGTGCGTAGGTCGAGGGTCTTATAATTTGCATATTATACAAAATAGCACTCAATCGAAAAATTCTTGCCGAGGGCATATAAAAAGAATAGATTTAGGCCGAGGGCTTCACAATACAAAAAATTCTTAATATTATTTTCATTATAAATTATTAATTGATTAAGCCTAGGGCCGAGGACCTAACTATTCGACTTTCTAACAAAGAGTTGGTTAGATTGAGTTAGATTGTGCATAGGCCGAGGGTATTATAATTTGCATACAAATAGCACTCAATCGAAAAATTCTTGCCGAGGGCATAGAAAAAGAATAGGTTTAGGCCGAGGGCTTTGCAATACAAAAAAAAATTAATATTATTTTCATTATAAATTATTAATTGATTAAGCCTAGGGTCGAGGACCTAACTATTCGACTTCTCCACTAAAAGTTGGCTATTGACTTTCTAAGAAGTGATCGTTTAATATGCCAACTTCAAACTTGTCACCGCCAAATGATAATCAGATATATTTTGTGTGTATAATATTTCCCCTGTTTATGCAGCAATAATCAATTCCAATAGGGACAAAAAACAGTATATATTTCTAGTATGGTCGTGGACCTATTTAATTAAAGTTGGTATCATGGACTGACTCCTTATTTTCTGCAAAATAGCTGTATATTTTGCAGGGTGTTAGTTGTTTTGACTAAAATATAACCCGCAGACTATTGTCTGCAAAATAGCTGTGTACTTTACAGCCTGTTAGCTGTTTTGACTAAAATATCACCCGCAGACTATTGTCTGCAACATAGCTGCATACTTTACAGGATGTTATGGCAAAACATATTTGGCATTAACGCCGTGGGCCATACTTTCTGAGGGATAGCCGTGGGCTATTCACTAAATTCTATCATCACTTAAACGATTAAAAGGCTGTGAGCCAACAGTATATATTTTAATATGGTCGTGGACCTATTTAATTAAGACTCCAATCATGGACTCCTTATTTTTTGCAAAATAGCTGCATACTTTACAGGGTGTAAATTGTTTTGACTAAATTATCTCCTGAAGACTCTTGTTTGGAAAACAGCTGTATACTTTACAGGGTGTTAGTTATTTGACTAAATATTATTGTGTGCAAATTTAATTATTTGCAAAGGTTCCTACAACACCAATTGGGCTAACAACACCAACCATTTGTCAGGCTTGGCTGATGCACTTTACTGTTTTGCAATGTGTATAATGCTCCTAAATCATTGAGGAATTATTATAAACACAGAAAAAGTCAGTTAATACCATCATAAAAATAACTTACCTAGGATTTACTTATGACTTAATTCAGAGGACCGTTTCCTCGACCGTTTCTTTACCTCTTAAGAAAAGGAATTCAATAAAAGAGGCAATTAAAAAATATATTAACAAGTCAGTTACTACGATTCGAGATTTTGCAAAAATTATTGGTGTTTTGGTAGCAGCGACTCCTGCCGTTCCTCAGAGTCGTCATAGTATCAAAAGACAAGGTCACGCAAAATTTAAGGCCTTAAAAGGAAAGTCGTACATGACAGAATATTAATTTTAAAAGATACAAAGCAAATTATTAGCTAGTGGATATACAATCAAGAACATACTGTAAATATGAAGCCTAGTACGTTTTCATTGGAATTTTGTTTTTTTTATGCGTCTGCGTCTCCTACAGGCTGGGGTGCCTATTGTAACGGCCAAAAATGTCGCGAGTTTTGGGAAGAAGCCGACAAGTCTAACCATATTAATTACCTTGAAGTTAAAGCTGCTTGTCATGGCTTACAATTATTTACTAAATCAAATGGAAATATTAGAGTCTAACTTAGAATCGATAATAAGATGGCAATATCCTGCATTAATGGTGGGGAAAGCGTAAAATATCGCAACTTAACCAATATAACCTTTCAAATTTTAGACTAGCGTGAACAAAACGTATAACACTCTTCGCATTTTACATCGCTTCAAAAGAAAAACGGAACCCGACAAGACATCAAGACAAACTTCCATTGAAACAGAATACGAACTAAACAAGCAGGTATATCAGAAAATAATAAGGGGTTAGATTTATTTGCAACTTATTTTAATGTAAAATGCCTGTTCCTGGTTTCCGGATTCGACCTCCACAGTTGTCGATGCATTTACAATTTCTTGGCATGATGAGTATTTTTACGCTTTTCCCTTGTTTTCTATGTTATTTAAGGCTTTAGATCAAATGATGATGCCATCGGAATAGTGGTGGCTAGTACAGCCCTGGTATACCGTGTTTCCTAGTTTATTAGTTGGGAAACCGTTGACTTTTAAATCGAAATTAGTTACTCTCTATAGAGACTCTCATCTGTTAGACAGGAAATTTTTCCTGGTGGCAAGGAAACTGTCTGAGAAGCATTTCTTCAAAGAAGCATTTCCGGTCACGCCATCCCAATAATGTTTGCAACCATCTCAGAAGGAACTTGAAAACAGTACAATGTTGTGATTTTAAAATTGGTTTTTGCTTGTTCTGTGTTGATAAAACACCGGCTTTTAGTATTTTTACTTTATGTATTTATAATATTGCAACGATATATAAAATATATCTAACAACAACACTGTCAACGTTATCCTACTGTCTAAACTGTTGCTAACTTAATAGTAATAACATAGGCGTACCTATAAAAATTGTTATTAAAACAAATTGTTAATTAATATTTAACATACAACGCTTGTTTTAATAAGTAGGTATTATAATTTCTGTAACAGCAAAATTTCGATGTCTTTACTTATAATTTAAACATTTATCTGGACTCTTTAGTTCGCGAAATAAACAAAGGAGCTTCTTACGTCTTGATAAGTACCTATAGATCAGCTCTTAACTTTATGTTTCACCGCCTAATAGGGATTAAAATATAATAAAAATATTTTTGAAGGGAGGCTACAAGTTAAAGCCCCCTAAACCTAAATACGATTTTACATGGAACGTTGAACCTGTATTACTCTATGTATCAACACTTTACCCTTTACAATCTCTATCACTTGATAAACTAAAAAGAAAACGGTAACACTAAACACTTATGGCACTAAGTTCAGCACATCGGATCCAAATATTAAACAAAATTACGATCGACAATAATAGAGACTCTACAGTCAAAATTGAAGATTTCGGAAAAAATTTAAACCTCAGCTCCCTCTAAAAGCCAGCCCATTTTTCGTATTTTCAAAAATCAGAATTACCTATTATATGTCGCAAATTCTATAAAACAGTGCGTTAAAGTCACATTCGTGCCAACTTAACTCTCTCAAAAAAAAAAAAAAAAAAAAAACATCACCACGCAATAACACAAACCTTGAGTATAAACAATGGTATGGAATGAACGTTAACGTCTTTACCGAATATAGTGTAAGACACGCCAGCACGTGAGCAGCCTTTAAGTTTGACATAAACCTAAATGTCATTAAGAATATAGCAGGGTGGAGTCCTAAAATTCTGACACTTTTTTCAGATTCTATACTCGACCTCTAGGTACGCCCAGTGACATATCTGCTAATACAATTTTAAATTTGGGTATATCTTAGCCCTAATAGGTAGCCTTTTAAGTATTCCGTTGCCTAAGGTTCAATTTATTACATTTGTTTTGCTCTGATTGTATATCAATAAAATATTATATTATAAAATATGATTATTTATCTAGAATAGGCACCCTTAATTTTTAAGTGGTTAAGGAATTTATGGGATAGAATTTTCATTGTGTTTTTTTTGTCATACTTAAAATAGAGTTGAATTAAACGACTTTGCTGCCTTAATTGTGTTTTTGTGGTATTCTCAGGATTGAAGGTAGAATAATGCAAAATTGCACCATCTAGCTTTAAACAGCTACAATGTAATCATATCGGAAGACAAGCGATGGAAAATTGAAAGATTAATCGAATACCTACTTACCTGTATGAAGATTAATCGTAATTTTCCGAGCTTGTCTTCCGATATGATTACAACCCTCCCAACCACATGCCCCTTAGGCGGGCAATTTTGCTCTAAAACAGAATGAGTAAGCATCGAAGTGCGATAGCAGACTCGCGTTGAGGATAAAAAACTTTATGCTTTAAAACCGTATCGATGGGTATGGTGATTCAGAAACTACAATGTAATCACATCGGAAGACAAGCTCGGAAAATTACGATTAATCTTCATACAGGTAAGTAGGTATTCGATTAATCTTTCAATCAAACTAGTCTTTGATAAAATTTACTGTTTTCGAGATGTTTTTAGTTTTATTAGCCGTCAAAATTAAACCACTTCCCTTGAAGAATGAATTTCACTCATTAAATCAAGTAAATAAACAATTGAGTATAAACAACATATAATGGATTTGGAATGCCAATATTTTGATTTGAAATTCCCAAACTCACATGATTTTCAAATGCCAAAGAGCTCCATCGTCCCATATTTTCAGCAACAGGAAAATGATAGTTTATGCATTATTTGCTACTTAAAGTATTCGATGTTGTGTTTATTTACTAAGAACAAATTTTGCACACAGTGAGTGCTATGAATAAAAGTGTCATTTTTAATTATAATACCCATCGGATTTAAAAAATGCAATTAGTTTTAGCCACCGTCGAATATGTAAGAGAAAAATCATTTATTACAAAAATAGGCTGTAAACAAACACAGAAAGTGAATAGAATTTACCTTGATTGTAGAGTGCGGGTTGCGGGTTTATAATTAAGCAAATGATGCCGTTTAGATACTCTTAAGGCACTGGCTGTTTGATTTCAAATAACTACACCCAAATAAAAGAATTAAGAATAACCGCGTGATTAACCTCAAAA
>JAEQML010068759.1:0-18020 GCA_016904865.1 Pissodes strobi | reverse complement strand
GTGGAAAATTGGAGCGTATTAAAAATAAAAAATAGTAAAATTATTTCTTACGAGAATATGGCCATGAACTATTACTCAAACAAGTTGCTTACTGCAAAGATAAAATATTCCCAACTTTTAACCAATTAAAAAATTTATTTAATAGAGAACATCAGAAATTTATAATCATACTACGCGATACTATAGGAACTTTGATGGAAAAACACCTATTGGAATTTTTCTTATAAATAAAATGCACCAAGCAACTTGTTTGAGTAATAGTTCATGGCCATATTCTCGTAAAAAATAATTTTACTATTTTAAATTTTTAATACGGGCTCCAATTTTCCACTTATGCAAAAAACAAATAAAATAGTTTTATAGAATATGAAAATTTCAAAAGTACCTACCTTAAAGTATTTAAAATCACGCCAAAGCAAAATATATAAAATAAAAATAATAAAAAAAATTGTAAAAATAAAAAAATAAAAAATAAAAATAAATAAAAACACATACTCATATTAATAACGCCAATATCATCTGAAAAACGATAAAAAAAATTAGAGTTCGTATTTAAAAAAAGAAAGTTGATGGTGATCCCTTGAAGACGAAACGTCGGATTTCAAACTGGATAACATCATTGGATAGAGCGGAAAAAGTGGCAATGCAAAAGTGCAATTAAATTTGAAATCCGTTTTTAAATAAGCCCAGGAAAAAAATAAAACGATTTTTCAAAATTTCGGTTTTTTCCGGATATCTCCGTAAATACTCGGAATTTTAAGACTTTCTAAACGGCATATTGTTAGGCACTTAAATGCGCAATTTTGCCTTAATTTGACCGACACTGTATCTCTTACGGTTTTCGAGTTCCCCATACATAGACACGAATTCGAGCCACCCTGTACTCTACTTAGACAATTGGCTAGTAATTGGTAATTCAAAAGAGAATTGCTTAAAAGTATAAATAAAATTACATAAACATTACAAGATTTAGGTTTTATATTAAAAAAGCGTAGTTATTCCCCCTCAACCATGCTCACTTTTGGGGTTTATACAAGAGAAAAGGGACCTACTGGCAGAACAGTCTATTATCTTTACCCTGAAAAATACTTACTCACATCTCCTTGCGGAGAGAAACAACCATTGTGGAAGAAAATTTCTCTGGCTGTAGGGAAATTACGAAGTTTCCTGAGAAAATATAGATATACCATGCATGGTGTGACGTAACAATTCATGTGTATTATGACGTCATAAGCACATCTCAAGGCGTTGTATCTGCCTCATTTTTCGGCTTAGGGAAAAAAGAAAAAACATATGTTTACTTATTTTTCATGGGCTATCGAAATCAGCAGTAATAAAAAAAAAAAAAAAAATTGATGAAACTTCCTCATTGTCAGGAGAGCTATTCTATAACAAAGCGTACCTAATGAAGCGATAAAAGTGGTTATTTCTTCATTGACAGATAGCGCCCTCAAACAATACGGAAATACTTACAATAAATAGGGAATTTCTGTTTTTCTAAGCGCCAACAAATATATAATAAAACCGTAAACTTATTCTTCAGCTCCTAAATATTCAATTGTCTTCGGAGTCATCCTACTCAAACAAAAGACGAAGCGGTTATAAAAAGTTTTCTCAATGGAACATTTAACATAAGACCCCCAAAATCAAAATACTCAATTACTTGGGATTCCTACCCAGTTCTACAGCGCTTAAAGAGCATGTACCCTTACGAATTCTTAAATCTACAAATCTAACTTTAAAGCTAGTAACACTCTTAATACTAATAACGGCACACAAATCACGGACAACCCGGAAGTAAAAATAGACAATATTTTTAAATATGAATACATAATTGAAATCAGATTCCCGGATAAAATAAAAGCAAGTGGCTTAAACATGTTTCAACCTAGTTTGATATTACCTTATTTTATTAATCAACCTGAACTATGTATAGTCACACTATTAGAGACTTACATAGAACGCATAAAAGGAAAAAGGGTGCTACCAGTCAATAAAAGGTGAATAGTTCGTTGTATTAGCAGATACAATCGATTGGACCCTCCACTGTCTGCAATTGCAGTTGCAGCTAGTGAACATACCTATTTTTTTTGTTCAAAAACAGAAATTACGGCATTCACAGATACTGTAAATATGCTAATAGATCGCTGCATTTGTAGATGCAATCGATACCACAAGTAGCAAAACCAAACAAAATGTAGTACTCACTCACAAAAAGCCCTATCACCCAGACAACAGTCAAACCATTAGCAGATGGGTCAAGTTAATACTAAAAGCCAGCAGTATAAACACGGAAATCTTTGGGGCACACAGCACGCGACACGGGGCAACTTCAGCAGCTCAAAGAATGGGAGTTACATTACAAACCACTCAGAAGACAGCTGGCTCGACAGAAAAATCAAAAGTATTCTCGAAATTCTATAAAAAACTTGGCGTGGGTAATCCCACTGCATTGGCATCTTGTTTATTGAACCATAAACTCTAAGGAATCATATAAATATTAAGCTACAATTATAACTTACTTACCAACTTGTTATCATATTACATAAGAATATTGGTATAGTATTAAAAATAAGTTAAAGGTTAATATCAGTTAAGCGTTAAACATGATATATGTACCTTTATGATGTGTGTTATTAAATCTAATGGTTATAAATTTGAATTTTAGTTTATAAAAAGGGCCTTACAAATCTAGGACTACAGAAAACTCGCAGTTTTCAGTTAATGTAGATTACATCGCAAATACTTTAAACATCTACAAAGTGTAATGAGGGATGGCGGAGATGCGAAGTATAATTACAAGATCAATCGACTTACCTGTAAGGAAGATCGATCGGAATTATACGAGCATCTCCGCCATCCCTCATTACAAACCCACCCAGTCTTTACCTTCTCCCTATCACCCCAAATGCAATGTAATCAAAAATCTCACGAACCAAAATTGTAATGACGCATCAAGGCGATGCATGAGCTCGAGCGGCTAGCCAGGGTCGGCTGAATCACCATGTTTTTAGATAACTTCTTTAAAAATTGTACCGATTGGGAAAAAGTTGTATACTACAAAGTGTAATGAGGGATGGCGGAGATGCTCGTATAATTCCGATCGATCTTCCTTACAGGTAAGTCGATTGATCTTGTAATTATGACGGTGACCTAGTTTCGGGTGTATTTGGAAGTATAATCAAAGAATATTCTACTACGATTAGAATATTCTTTGGTATAATGAAGCGTTTAGAGATACATGGAGGTTGTATATATAAATGAGATGAATTATTTGTTTTAATCTTATAATTCAGTAATAAAAAGTTAAACCAAAAAATTATAATTGTATTTTATTTTTTCAGGGTACTTTCTAGACGGACATAATATAATCACTTTTAAAAAATCTTGAAATATCTTAAAAATATAAAATTAAAAAAACTCATCGCTTGTTTATTGAAAAAAAAAGACAAAGCACTGCAACACTTTTAATTGATGGATATAAAAATTGTTATGCACAAAATGTTTATAATACCAAGCGGCACCGTGTTGGATGTCCAAAGTTGACATATACACTGTGGGCCAAATTAAATTGGAACCTTTTTTAATGCTTAATAACTTTTTTATTTTCAAAGAATATTTTATCATTTTTGATCCCAATGCCTAAGGCATTCATCATTTTGTTTTTTGATTTACTCTATTATCTTGGTCACAACAAGAGAAACACAATTTTATAACATAACATGTTTTTATTAATTTAAATTTGCATTATTCGCACTAAAGTGACTAGCGGGCTATGAAAAAAAATAAGTTATAGTAAATTGTCATTAGCTAAATACAGGTGTCAAAACGCATTTCATAGAAGTTTATTTTCAGTGTTAGTCCTTCAAAAACCTTCATTTTAATTAATATGCAACGTGAAACACGAAATGTGCTCAAGCATTAATATTGTTTGAGGAAGGCTGGAATTACCGAAGAATTGGGAGACGATTTAATGTACGTCATACAACCGTTTCGCGAGTTATACAAAGATTTAGAGACACTGGAAGACATGGTCGCAGACCGGGACAAGAAAGGAATCGAATAACAACCCCTATTCAGGAGCGGTTTTTATGACTAGCAGCATTAAGACAACGTTTTGTAACAGTCCGGGCCCTTCAAACCCATCTTCGAGATGCTAATGGTTTACAAATTTGTGGTGAAACAGTTCGTCAGAGACTAAAAGAACACAATTTGAGACCTAGAATTGCTGCTCGGGGGCCAGCGCTAACTAGAGATCAGCCAGGCTGAATTTTGCCAGGGAACATCGTGATTGGTTAGAAGCTGAATGGCAACAGGTATTATTTAGGGATGAGTCAAGATTTTATTTGTACAATAACGACAGGCGCATGCATGTATATCGACGCCCTAACGAACGATATGTTCAGTGTAAGTTTTAAAATACCACATTATTGGAAGGAGGATCTGTGAGGGTCTGGGGAGGTATTTTTTGACTGGTCGCACAGAACTTCTGGTCATAAATAATGGAAGCCTTACAGCTGAAAGGTACATATTGGAGGTTTTAGACCAACATGTAATTCCATTCGCGCCATATATAGGGCATGGATTTTTGTTGATGCAAGATAATACCAGGCCTCATGTTGCTGGAGTTGTGCGGAATTATCTATAGGAAGTTGGCATTGATACCATGGCATGGCCAGCTCAAAGCCCGGATATTAATCCCATAGAAAATCTCTGGGACAATCTTGGGAGGAGGGAGGTTACAAGAGGAATGAAACTGGAACACTTTGGAAGAAGTGGGGAGGCGACTGATTGAAATATGGGAAGAACTTAACCAAAATGATATCCGCTCGCTTATTTTAAGAATGGGCCGTCGTTGCCAAGCAGTTATTCGTGCCAGAAGCGGAAATATTGGCTACTGACATTTTTTTACATTTTGTTTCTTTGTTTTTCTTTGTTACATTTGGATAATACATTTTAATTATAACATGGTATGCTATAAAATTGTGTTTCACTTGTTGTGACCAAGATAATAGAGTAAATCAAAAAACAAAATGTTCCAAAAAAATAAAGCTATACATTTTGATTTTAATTTAAGTTGATATTGTAACTGTTGAACTCCACAGAGTGTTACAAATTTTATGAAAAAAACTTGTTATCATTGCAACACCCTGTATTTATAGAAAAATAAGTTTTTATGCAGATACAGTAGTACACTAACTTTCTGGAAGAGTCAACCTGTTATTCAAAAAAAAATTCATTCAAATCGAGCAAGTAGTTTGGACAAAAATTTACTTTAAACTTTTGGTTATTTTTTGGTGGTGCGTTAATTTATTGGAGCAGTATATATACGTGGTTTTAAGTGTTTGAAACTTATACGAACTAACAAATATTTCGTTGTATATTTAGATATACAATTTATATTGTTAGGCGTATTTTTATATACGTAACGCTCTATGTTTCGGAGTGAAAGACCTGTTGCTATAGTTCATTGTGTACGTGATATTTAAAACTTTTTGTTTGTGTTTAACTGAATATTTTTCTCTATATAACTCTGGTAACTTCGTGTAAGTAATTATGTCTCAGAAATGTAGCATAACTGGCTGCAAGGGTAACTATAAAATGGGCCTAGAGTTCATGTTTTCGGTTTTCCAAAGGACGTAAGCTTACAACAAAACAGGCTGAAAGCTATCCCCCCCGAGATATATTTCAGCCGACAAAAAACACGAAAGTATGTGAGGCGAATTTTCCTGAAGGTAGTATAATAAAATGTACATTTCAAGATTCAAAGATAGGTAAGATTTTTACACTAGATTTAATAAAACCACGGCTAAATGAGGACTGTATACCGTCTATTTTTGTAAATTATCCTAGTTATTTATCAAAATATGTCAAAACACGACCAAGTAAAGATAAAAGTTCAAAAATATTGATAAGTTAAATTTGTCTAAAGCCCTCCAAATAAGCACTGGTTTTCTGTCCAAAGTTTGTCTCAAGAGGGTGAAAGATGAACTATTTTTAAAATTGAATGCCATGGCATTAATTGGGCGATTGTTATTAATTATAATCTGAATATTGAAACTTTTTTGTATAGCGAGTCAGTTTGTATTTCAACATCAAAAATTTGAAACGCCGTTTATTTCACATACTTTGAAGGATATACAGTCAATATTTGAAGCCATAGATGAGACTGTTATTACTCTACCTTTAGCGGAAATTGTTACCGATAACGACAACGACTGTGAGTTTAATAGGCAATACGATGCCTCGATTCTGTCAAACCATCAAATGATATAACAGACGCAGATCCAGGATTTATCTGTGGGTGCAATTTAAAGTAAAAGGACAAAACGCACCCATCGTAAATAAATAACTTACACTATAATAAAAAATACAAATTAAGGTACAGTAAAAGTTTTAATTCCGTATAAACGTTGAGGATAGATATTGTGACACAATAATTAAACAGGCCGTTGAGTTCTTTGTTATATCAAATTGGAATCAATCGAGCCCATAGTATGATGCACTTTAACGTACCCCAAAAAATAGACGAAACAAATGACTACCGAACGTTAAATATAAATTATCTTGTCACAATGATAAAACAATTGAATTAATTTTCGACATGGCTAAGCTCGATGGAGACAACTAGGAACCGTTTAACAGGCTTTAAAAAGGCGCGTTCCGCCCGAGAGCCTCCGAAGTTTATGGGACTATTTTAGAATTTATTTGGGATATAAATTTTTTTATAAATTTTATCGAACCAGTATACGGTTATCCTTATGTTTAATTTTATTGTTTTATGGCAGTTGCATGCGGAGTCGGTAGTTTGGGCCGCGCTAGCGGACAAAGCCGCAAATAATACATTATATAATCATCACCGTGGGAGAATGGCTTGCCGCTCCCTACAGCTGGGGAACAGCGTAGCATTTGTAATGTATGTTCTGCCATGTGTAAAGCGGAAACGGAATACGGCCTAAGGCGTAATTGTACACTCCACTGTAAATTCTTTTTGTTTTGCTTTTTTATATTTTTGTACCTAGATAAGATATTGCCTGCTGTCGGTAGCCGTGCAAACGGTATTTTTCACCTTGAATTCAAAAATCTAGGACATTCTTTTCCGCAGTAACTATTTCATAGTACATATCTGTCCGATCGCGTAGATATTAAAAGGCAAAGTTACGCTATATCCCAATATTATTTATTAATTTATGGTTAATATATTTAAGCCGATTGGAAACGTATCGGGACCTTAAACACTAAACTTGCTACCTTGATTTGATTTTAATTATTGGAGCTAATAATTCCGTTCTACCGGCGCTATTTAGAAAAAATCGAAGGTCGCGAAATTTACAGGTGCGCATTAGAAAAGGGGAAAATACGATTTTCCCGTAAAAAAGCATTTGAACATTTTATTAATTAGCTGTAGCGATAGCTACTATACGGTTTATTATGAAAGACGCATTTTATTTTCTTATAAAAATGATTAGCGACGCTCTTTTAATTTTTTATTTATGGTATGGTATGATGTAACTTCATTAAGTTGTTATTTTTGTACAGTGTGTGGATTTGAATTTTGCCAATTGGCGTATAGGGCCTGTATAGGTCATAAAGGAAGCATTTAGCGCCCGCGGCGTAGAAATGAAAGACACGAGCTGTGTGGTTCTTTTTACACGCTGAGGGCGCTAAACGCTGTTTATGACCGAGATGTATACAATGTTTTATATCCAACTATGTTTTTGGCCAAAAAACGGAACTTTACCCGCAAAATCCAGAAAACTGCATGAAAAGACTTATAACAACATCGACATAATAATAAGTACGCAAAACTTATAGCTTTTTAAAGCGCAAGAGTGATGGATATACCTAAACCAAAAAAGTCGAAAGTTTTGAGCAAAGATGATATATTGAAACATTTCTAATGAATGTTCTTAACCAAATGTTTTTGATTATACATGTTTCCAAACGTGAGGAACTTTGTAAACTCGATGTTCATAACATTCAGGAATGAATTAATGATCTAGGGGTATTAATACACTGCGACTTGTACATATCTATTGTGGTGTTTCTCTTTATGTGATTCCCAATCAGAGTACTTTGATAAAAGCAAGTATTATGGATGGTTCTATGGATGAAACTTCCTCTTCGACGATACAGCACCCAAAGCAGGCCATTCGCCTGATCGCGACCGCCTCGCAGTCCGTGAGAAGGTGTTCCGGGGTTTCCTCCCCCTACTCACAGAACTGGCAACTGCCGGTAAGAAACCGGCAGCAGCCTGTAAAAAGCCTGTGAGGATACGGAGATTGTTCTTACTCAGTGTTATAAGGTCCTTTGATCTTCGTGGGTGAGGGGGCCCTAGAAACATCTTTGATTACCTTAACCCTGGAAGGCGTTCCCATAGGCTGATCCATTTGGTTCGCTCTTCTTTCCTGAATTCTTCCTTGTAGGTGTGCGTCCATATGCCACAGAAAGGTTCCGGTCCTAGAATCGGAGTTTGTGTTCCTACTTCTGCCAGTTGATTGTGTTTCTATCCCAGCATGTCCTAGTATCCATTGAAGGGATAGTTTGTTATTCTTGCCTAGTTCGCTTAGCTTGCCTAGGCATTCTTATGCCATTCTGGAGCTGATTGTTGTTGAGCTTAGAACTTTGATGGTTGCTTGACTGCCTGAGAAGATGACAATCTCTCTCTTCTTATAATTTCTGTCGACGTTGAACTTCCTATGGCATTAATTTCCGCCTGGAATATGTCCGGGTGTTTTTTCATTGCTTCGGAGAATTTGATTCCTGGCAAATACTCCGGCTCCGGTCCGCTGTTCAGTTCGTGCCCCGTCTGTATACCATTTTATGGCACATTGCTGCGATTTGGGAATGCAAGTGGTGTTCTTTTTTCATTCTTCTCTACTCCGTACCACGACCGTGAAGTATTTTTGAAAATTGTATCTTTTGACTATATCGGCCCTTGGTAGCCCAAGAAGTGGTATATGCTTTGTCAGGACTTCCAAGATCCTTTTTTGGTATGCATAATCAAGATAGATCGTATGTTTATGGTAGTAGATGGAAAAGAATATTTGCCTAGTTTTGTTGGACTTAATATTTATTTATTTATTTATTTACGGGAGTAAACCCATTGGCTTACACAGTATTCTATAAATGAAAATACAAAACCTAGTAGTATTTAAAAAAATAAAATCTACCAAATAATGCAAAAATAGTGCGCAATAATGGCAGCAAAAACAATATGTGTAAATTGGGAAAAAAACCAACATCAAAATCCAAATACGAGTCTATATAGCTGATCTGTAAACTCGGACAATGAGGTACATCACCAGAAGTCGATATTGGAAGAATGACCGTTTGCAAGTCCCATAGTTTGTTCTGTGAAAGAGTATGAAAAAAGAGCTAGCTAGTATAGAACCAGTATAGGTCTAGTGGAATAAAAAAATATTATTGTCAAGCTATTAGTGTTATTATTAAGAAGGTTAAACAAGAACTTGAGATCTATCAGTACGAACAGACGACTTTTTAAGATTGAGATCGGATAAGCGGTTATTGTAGTAAAGATGGTCAATATCCAGGTGCTTTTTGAAAGTTATGCATCTGAGGAATTTATGCTGCACACGTTCAAAAGTATTGATGTGACAAGCGTAGTAGGGAGCCCTGACTGACGAGCAGTATTCAAGATGAGGAAGGTCAAGAGAATTCTATAAAATCTTAATGGCACCTAGGTCAGTAAATTGTGCGGTTGTTCGTTTAGTGAAGCCTAATAGTTTCAGCGACCGATTTATTGGTTATGTTAAGAATATGAGTGATGAAACTTTTATCAAGAATGACCCCCCCTCCCAAGTCACGAACAGAATCAACAGTTTCAGGTTTAGTGTTGTCAAAAATAATAGGAGTCTTAATACGATGAAATCGGATGATTTGACATTTTTGAACGTTTAGTTTGAGGACTTCATTGCACCATTTGGTAAGCTGGTTAAGCTGTTCTTGGAGGCGAAGAGCATCTCTGGGGGAAGATGTTTTTCGGAAAAAGTTGAAAACATCTGCGAAAAATAGTCCATGCTCAATACCCGTTTTTTCTTTAATATCGTTAATGAAAAGCAGGAATAAGGGAGGTCCAAGGTGAGAGCCTTGAGGGACACCTGAAGATACATATATTGCACGTGCAGTAAAGTTATTATTAACTTTGACAAACTTTGACCTTTCTGCAAGATAACTAAAGAGCCACTGTAGCAACACTCCAGAAACTCCAATTTTTTTAAGTTTTGACAGTAGAATACAAGGATTTACTCGATCAAAGACTTTGAAAGAATCAATGTAGATAGTAGCGACTATTGCTACTACACCGCTCCTCAAGTGCATTTTTAACAAAATTTACATATAAAAGAAGATTATGCTCAAAGGATTTACCTTTATGAAAGTGTTATTGATCATCTATAATATCGGAATGTATTATAGAAAATATTTGGCACTAAGACCAAGCCACAATCAACATTAACGATTTTTTGAGCTTTACAAGAATGATAAGTGCTCTTTAAGATGTAAGTAAAAACACACTTGGATAATTGCCTGGAAAAATTGCCAAAATTTTGAACTTAGCTGATGCGGAATAGTTTAGCGGTCACTGCTTTCGCCAAACATCTGCCATCCTTCTTGCCGAAGCGGAAGAAAGTGTCACAAATAGAAAACTTCATGCGAGATGCAAGTCAACGAAGGTAACTGAATGAACTTCAATGAAAAATGTTTGTTATGGCACTAAAAACAAAGCTTTTTTTGGCTATAATGACAATTTTTTTTTTTGGTTGCAAGAAAAAAGAATATTTTTAATTTTTTAACTTCATTGCTTTTTATCAAAAATCACTTTAGTGAACTTTTGACTCTCTTGAGGCTATATTAATTTCGTTCCTTTCAGTTGCTTTATTCTTGTTTTCATTTAACTAACCCAGAATAATTTAGGAACATCAATTAAAAATAGTTCCCATGGAGTTACTGAAACTAGGCAAATTTACGCCGGTATTTCTAGACGAGACATGGATCTTCAGCAAAGGTTCTTTCAGAAATTTTTAGCAAGATGACACCCCCTCTACTAGTATACATGAAACTAATGAAGGTAACAAGGAAAATATATAAAAACGTCATTTTAAAAATTTTATTATCGGGTATTATTTAAAAATTTTGTAATTAACTGGCTTTTTAGTTTTTAACGGCCGCTATTTTTTAAAGTATTAACGATTTTAAACTTCACTTTTTTTAAGTTTGAACTAAATAGATATTTGAGTACCGCTAACATTTGGTTGAGTTAAACCTACGAGGGAGGCCTATTGTATTTGCCACGACAAGAACCAGTCATCAAACTGCAGACTTAGTTGCAAACTAAGGAACGTGTTATTATTATTTTTTTCTTTTATTAAAAGTGTTTTTCATGCGCCTTAATGAGAAGAATAATGAACCAAATGAGCCCAACGTAGCCAATGTGGTTTTTATAAATATCAATTTACTCTTTATATTTTACTCTTTTTATATTAGTAGTTTGGCTGTGTTGGGTTCGTTTTTTTCCATTAAGAACTATAAAAAACACTTATGCAGTTCATATCCAAATATGGCGAAAATATCAGACTAACCGCGTAGCAGAATAATTCTGTAACACTGAGGCCAAAACATTATGTTATCGGGATACTACCATAGTACTGAACTAGATTCTCTGCTAGTAGGTATTTCTAGACTTAAATTTTGAGCTCTAGTTTAGCGCAGTAACTATTTTGCTATTAAATTGACATTATATTTTTATTATGTCAGCGTTACATTGTGATTCATGCTGGATGCGAGAATGGTTTTATACATGGTGCAAGTCTATAATGTTTCAAAGTGGGTCAAAGAACCCAACCCAAACTAACCCAAACTATCACGACAATATGAATAGGAACAATTTCGAGAACAAAGCTGGTACCTAATTTACCAGCTAGATATTTAATCATATTTTATCACTCAAGCCTTATTGAAGAAATTCCAGCGAAATCGTGAACTAAGCAAAAATTTATTTTATGATTTAAAAATACAAATTATGACTATCCTATCTTTGAAGATTCAGTCATAAAAATAAATAGTACCTTGATTAATGTGTTCAACAATTCGGCCACAGGATTTTACGATTGCTTGCCCTCTCACTGTCAGTGCAACCCAATTGAGATGGTATGGTCACAGTACAGAAGGAAATTTGGCATGCTTAGTCTCAAGGGAACGCCAGAAGTGGCATTATCGGTTTGAGAAAGGGTTCTAAATAAAGTAACAGCTGATAAACCTCGTTCAAAATATCATAAAAGAAGCATAGGATACAATACAGCACTGTGATGCTTCAGACATACAACCTATTATTGTATCTGAATATTCTGATGATTCTGATACTGATTTTTCAAACTCAGAATACCTGTAGTTCTCATATAGCAGTTCCTGTGCAACACTACTTTACTTTCATCACATATTTCCATTTGATAATTCTTGCTGTTCCATTTGGAACCAATACTTTTCCACCAATTCATCAGGGCTGAAAGAATATGCAAACCATCATGGCAGTTGGTCGTCTAATTTATTTCTTAAAATATTTACTGCAATATAATCATTTCTAGAATACATTCTACAGATTTCTAGCAATATTTCATTTTTAAAACGATGTGTTATTTTTGTTGCACGCCTTGGTTTTCATTGCCATGTTTTTTTGAAAACTTTCATCAGCTGTAATTCCTGATTATTTGTTATTATCTTCTGTGTAGTATTGCTCATCTTCAGTGCATTTGATTTTATAGCAAACATTTAGCTACAGTGAATGAGTCTACCGTCATTAGTCTACATTTTTTCTAATTAGGAAAATGTTGATAACATTCATTCATTGAACTTAGGTTAAATGTTAAATCTAGATAATTTAATAATTATATAATATTGTAACATAATTTTAGATGTTCGAATTTTTGACTAAATAAACAATTACTTCTGTTTTTCTCTAATATTAGTCATAACACGAGATTAAAATAGCTTCCATTTAATCTATATTATGGCAATAATATCAATGACTTTCTAAAAGCATTTCCGCTGTTTTTATATGTCGGTACATTGACTATAAAACATAGATGACTCATTTAAGTGCAAGTCAGTTTTCAAATATCTACTCGAAAATAAAAACTCATTACATCAGAATGCATTAGAGAAGAGTCAGGAAAGTATTTTATAATAGGTATTTCCGTAGTTTTCTCCTCAATGGAATATAATCCTATTATTAGAAAACTACTTAGGGTTGTATAATACATACATTGCAAAGTACACGCACTAAACTGGACGAACTAGCTGTTGTTTTTTGTACATCAGGTTATTAGTGAACATACTCCTTGACTCCAGCAACACTTTTTTAAATCAATATAATTAATACTTTTTTGTTTTACTGTCGTATGATCTAAGAAGTACGTCTTTTTTACCTTTCTGACGTCATACTATAATTAAAACTATATATTCAAAAATGGTTCAAAACACAGAATAATATTTATTGAACAAATTCATAAACAATGAAAAACTAGTTATTATTAACTATATTAAAAATAATTGTACAACCACTACAACTATTAATATTTATACCCGCAGAAGATAACGAGTTTTCTGCTTATTTGTTTGCGGTTTCATGCGTTTTTGAAGTCAAGGATATACAGTCATTTTCACTTTACCGAACCTTCAAGATTATCCAGCGGCAGTTGTGAATAAAGGGGGTTAAATGGGTAGGACGCGAATATATGAGGTCGTCAGCAGTTGGCCTTACCTAGCCTCTCCTACTCAATTCCGACTCTCACCGACTAGTGGTGTCTCCTGTTAACCTGAGCAACCCGGCCGAAGACCCGGTAGCCAACCCGGGTGGAAAGTTGGGTCAGGGACAGATGAGAGCGCGAGAAATGGCCCTCCGAAAAGAGGGCTGGGCTTTGGGCTAACAACCCAATCCTGCAAAAAAATCACCGTTACGAAATCGCACCAGAGAATCACCGGACTTATTACGACGACATAGGCAAACGAAAAGGAACAATGATTTAAAATTCTTCCCCTGGAATGTACGTACGCTGTACCAGGCAGTGTCCCTTAAAACACTTGTGGACATACTAGAAGAACACAAAGCTGATATCACCGCAATCCAAGAAGTTAGGTGATCCGGGAATGGCATTCAACATAAGAGAGATTGTGACATCTATTATAGCTGTCTGAGAGTTAAAGGATTTTTTTTTTAATATTAGCCTCATTAATATCCACGCACCAACAGAAGAGGCGCACGACGATAACAAAGATAAATTTTATGACATGCTCCAAAACGAATATGAAAAATCAAAATAGTGATGGGTGATGCTAATGCTAAAATTGGAAAGGAATTCGCATACAAGGACCACATAGGTAAGCATAGTCTACATAACCTGACCAACCAAAACGGCAGCAGACTTATTAATTTCGCTCCATCAAAAAACATGCTTGTTGGAAGTACTATGTTTGAACATAAAAATAATCACAAAGCTACATGGAAATCCCCGGATGGACGAACTCTGAACCAAATAGATCACCTCCTTATTGACACAAGACATATCTGTAACCTAATGGACGCCAGAAGTTATAGAGGCGCTAATATCGACTCAGACCATTATCTACTGGGCTCCAAATTCAGAGCGAGAATAGCCAACGTCAAAAAGGAGAAGGGAGTCAAACAGAGAAGATTCAACGTGGATAAACTTAACGATGAAGCAATATCCCAAACTTTTAGTAGTTCAGTAAATAGGATATTACAGCCCCCTCAACGGCTTGTGGAACAAGGAGAGACAGTAGACGAGATATGGAATAAATGTAAGACCGCTTTAATACATTCGGCTGAGTCGGTGCTAGGGACAGCACGAGGAAGAACAGCACAAGTAGCCTGGTTCGATCGAGAATGCGAGAACATAACAGAACAGAAAAACGGAGCCTACAAAGAACTTCAGCACAGAAGAACTAGAGCCTCTACAGAAAAATATAAACAGCTGAGATCGGAAGAAAAAGAATATACAAAGCAAAGAAGAGAGCCTTTGAAGAAGAGGAAATAAGGAAACTAGAGGAGCTGAATGATCCAAGACATTCCAGACAATTCTATTAAAGAGTCAACAAAGAACGAAGACAGTTTAAGCCCAGAACGAAGCGGTGCAAAGGCAGAGATGAGCAGATTTTAAGTGGGTCCAAGACCATTGTAAACAGATGGGCTGAACACTTCAGCGAGCTATTAAGCCAAAATCAAGATCAGTGCGTCATAGATTTTCAGTAACAAAACAACCAGCCCCAAGACTCCCCATCACTAGAGGAAGTTAAGGCAGCTATAAAAAAGCTCAAGAACAACAAATCACCTGGAACTGACAACCTGCCAGCTGAACTCTATAAGCACGCGGGTGAAACTTTCCTTCTAAACATGCATGAGCTAATTTCTAAAATCTGGGGTGGCGAATTGATGCCAATATGTCCCTTGCACAAGGAAAGGAGACCAACTAGAGTGCAAAAACTATAGAGGAATCACGATACTTAACAGTGCCTATAAAACCTTTTGTCCAATATCATCTACCAACGCCTACTGCCATATGTTGAAGACAGACTTGGAGAGTACCAGGGTGGATTTCGAGCAGGAAGGTCGACCACTGATCAGATATTTGTGATCCGACAAATATTGGAAAAACCCTAGAATTCGATATTGACACTTATCACATGTTCATCGACTTTAAAGCAGCGTACGACAGCATTATACGAATTAGACTTTACGAGGCTATAACCGACCTGCTCATTCTTAAAAAGCTTATAGACCTCACAAGGATGACAATGTCAAGCGTCGTGAACATGGTTAGAATACAAAATAACCTATCCACCGAATTTGACACATACAGTGCTTTAAGGCAGGGTGATGGTCTGGCATGCTTGCTCTTTAACATTGCACTTGAGAGTGTAGTGCAAAAATCGAACATCGACAAAACGGTCACAATCTTCTAAAAATCAGTGCAACTACTCGCTTACGCTGACGATGTTGATATAATATGCCGCTCAGCACGCACCTCCAAAGAAGTAACCATGTCTTTTACCGAAGCAGCCGGAGGAATTGGCCTCACTATAAACGAGGACAAAACTAAGCTAATGGTATCCTCCACACAGGAAAGAACACGTAACGGTGGTCAAAACTATACAGTAGCGGATTACCAACTTTAAAGCTACCCGCCAGTTTCGGTACCTTGGACCCACCGTAACATGTGACAACTCTGAAAGTGAAGAAATCAAGCACCGCATTATACTGGCAAATAAATGTTATTACGGGTTGCGAAAACACTTAAGAAGCCAAAACATAAGTCGCGGTACAAAAATCCGACTGTACCAGGACACTCGTCGTACCAGTACTTACCTATGCCTTTGAAACATGGGCACTCAGCAAAAACGACACAATACTAATTCAAATATTCGAAAGGAAAGTACTAAGGAGCATATTTGGCGGAATCTGTACCGGTACAACTTCGAGCTGTACAATCTTTATGAGCGTTTCGGAGGGAAAGATGTTTCGGCTATCAAGATTGGTCCACTAAGGTGGACAGGACATGTCATCAGAATGGACGGAGACAGATTGCCAAAGAAAATACTGGCTACAAAGCCGGAGGGTCGCAGAAGACGAGGATGGCCGAGGCTCAGATGGGAGGACAGTGTCAAGAACGATGCAACTAGTATTGGTCTACCTAACTGGAAGGATGCTGCCGCGGATAGGACCAGCTGGAGGCTCAAAATTGCGACAGCCAAGGCTCAGCTAATGATGATATCTTTGTTATTAATTATTTTATAGCCGGTACAATTTCACAAAACAAATTGGCAAAAAAAAAATCGAAGAGAAATCTATTTCTCAAGAACAATGAGTTTTCTGGACGTTGACGTACCACCAAAAATAAATTTAAAAAAACTCAAGGAAGTTTCTCATAACGCAAATAGCTACCAAGATAATCCTAATGAGTCTAAGATGTGGACAATTAAAAGAATATGATCTTCGGGAAAATAATTTTTTAGGATAGAACGTTTTCCAAAAATCCATAAATACCTTCCAATTCGAGGATTCCGGAACAAAGATGAATGTAGACTTGCCAATGTTTTAAAATTGCTATTTTTAGTATTATTTTTTAAGGCTAGTCAAATTTAACGACATATTTCTAGGGAAAAAAAATAAAATTTACCGAAAAAAGTTTTCTCGCTTATCTTGGTCTCTATTGGACCTTTCGTTTAGGTATGATAATTTTACATTAGATCCTAAAGCTAGGGATCTCAGATGTGAACCGTTGAAGAAAAATTATTATATTTATAGATTTTTCTATAGGACAATGCAAAATTGACGATTTTCAGCATGCCACTGATTTATATGAAAATATATAAACATGGTCTGATTTTAATCGCTATATGCCAAAGGATCACTCTGTATGCCTAATTTTATCGTTGGCCGATCACCTATTCTGAAATGAATTAAAATATCTTCCATGGACAATACATTATTTAGACGGTTCGTCAATAAATTGTTAAAGCATGTAAATAATAATAAACTATGTAGTTCAAATGGTTCTCCTACCTTACTAGAATTATTAATATCGAAAAATTCCCATCAATAATAATAAACAAGGCAATTTTCGCGCTTGTGAAAAAAATCACATTTATACATACACTGCAAGGGAAATAAGTAGTATATTATTTAGACAAACTTCAAAGAGAACGTTCTGTAAACCGCAATAATACGTGAACCATGGAACGATACGATTAAGCCTTTCATTGCGGTTGCCGCCGCTTTTTCTTTTCAAATATTAATAATTATTAGCATATCTAATACGAAAGATAGATATGCTAAGATAGGGTAATGATTAATACAGCTGTCAAGTTTAAATAATATTTAAGCAAGCAATTTAAAATGTTGTATATACAAGAATAGTTGCTCTCGAGAAGTTAATTTATTATGCTGGTCCTACAACACAGTCGAAGTCCTAGTTTAAGTGTATTTC